>JALDNG010000187.1:1970000-2250000 GCA_024349245.1 Neodontobutis hainanensis
AACTGTGAAAAATGTGTGTAATGTAACAATTCGATTCAAATACATAAAACACAGCATCATCTATTGCACACTGAATTCACAATGCATAATCAAGACAGAACAGAGAAGTCTCTAACAGAACTGTGCACTGACTGTAGAGGCCAACATTCACAGCATCAGGTGTCCACTAAGACTTCAGCATCTGTGCTTTGCTAAAATGTCATGTAGTGGTCTAACATAACACTTGAAGTATAAATAGACCATATATTTCGCTAAAAACGTCTGAACGTTTTTTAAAAAAAGTATAGTATTTATTTCATTCACATTTTCTCCAGAAGTCTCTTCAGGTGTTGTCTTTTT
The DNA here is from genome assembly GCA_024349245.1 of Neodontobutis hainanensis. Classification (NCBI taxonomy): domain Eukaryota; kingdom Metazoa; phylum Chordata; class Actinopteri; order Gobiiformes; family Odontobutidae; genus Neodontobutis; species Neodontobutis hainanensis. The sequence continues at coordinate 1,970,340 of JALDNG010000187.1, forward strand.
ACTTGAGAGGCCTGCATTGGTTTTGCTTATTTTAGCATCTCTTGTAAGTACTGCCTTTTCTGTTTAATACATTTGAGCGACACACACAGTGATTTAAAATTCCTTAAACTAGAGCACTGAGACCAAAAAAGCAGTCAGCGTGTATTTTCTTAGATACACAAATGTGCTTAGTGATATAATTAGTGCATGGATTCGTGCTATTTTTTGGGAGGGATAGAGGATATCATCTAATGGCATCATTATATGAGATTTCTGTGTGGCCAAAGGTGAATGTTCAGCGCTTGATCTCAATCTTTGGTCACATGTTCACATACAAGGTCTGCTCCCACTCAAAATGTGCAGAAATATAAACAAAACATTCACGGTAATAGTTGACGAGACTGAGATAATTGCAGGATTACTAACTCTAACTCACTGCTAGAACGTTAATGTAACCCCGGAGCTTCTGTTTGATGTAATTACATTACATTAGTAGGTTGTGAAAATGTGAAAATGTGAAAATCACGGACAAGCTCCCACTTTTTTAGAACTTGCCAACAATTAATAAATAAAAAGAAGACCTTGATAGTAAAGGGGGGGCTGCTGATTTGTTCCTTGGGTTTGCACATTCCAAATCAGTTCTGCGGATGCAAATTGGTTCAGCTTGACGTTTTTCTTGAAATAAAAGCTAGCAGGTCACCGTGTTGCTGTGGTGAGTGACAACATCCCACAAAAGCTTGCCTTCACACTGTTTTTTTGTCCCCACTCGATAGCAAAAGTCAGCAGTTGTTTATGTAGAGCGTATACCGTTGAAACAAAAACTTCCTGCTTCACTCCGCTCCTCTTACACCAAGTGGAGCCCCACAACGAAGACATATGTTTCTGTCAGAGCACGTTAGGCTTGACTCTCATGGAGCACAGATGCTATTAGAAATAGATGTCAGTGGAAAATGGAGAGCGGTAGGGATACAGTGTACGCCTCACTTCACTTCTCCCCAGGCTTGATTTAGTCTTTCTATTCTGCTTTTACATGCCTGGCTTGTTTTAATGCTTTTATCCGACAAGTGTAGGTTAAAGTAATGCAATGGCACACAGTATACACTTATACAGAACAAATAATCTGGCAATGGCTGCAGCAGCTGAAGGATATGTTGGTAATAGCTTTCCTCTGCACAGGTAACACGATTTTCTATGCATCAAATTACAAAGCTGTTTTCATTTGATACACATGGTTTTTGCCAGTGCCACACAGATGTTTGTTTAAATCTTGGCTGGAGAGCCCCCCTTATCTATTTAGATATAAAGATAGTTACTGACACAGGTATTATGCATAGGGATTTCACAAATTAGGGATCAAGATTTATTTTTTAGACCTTTAATGTAATGTGCTGATATTGTTCCTCCACCTGAGCGGTAGGTTGCCTCTTGTAGCTGACCTGGCTTTATGTGAAAGTGCACTTTTATTTATTAGAATCTGTTTTGTCTAGAGGAACAGCTAGAAAAGGTAATTTCTTGGTAGCTTGGATCTTGCTATTGTGCACTGTCCCTGGTGAGTAAATCTTAACTGAAGTAATTAATTAAGCAGGCAAACAGATTAAATGGGATGTGAATGCCACCTGTGTGTACTTGTCAACACAATCATATTGTGCCGGTGCCCACCTCACCCAACCACACACACACTCCAATGCCCATAGCAAATGAATGTGTGTGAATGGTTTTCTGTCGATCTCTAAAGCTCTTTTCACAAGTCTTTATTGCCCCACAGGAAAATCTTTTTGTGAGAACTTTGAGTGAATAATGTTCACACACACAGGTCCTCCTGATAAAGTCAAGATAAAGTCTGGCGTGTAATGAATGTGTAAAAGGAATTAAGTGAGGGCTCAGGGTGCACCCAGTTTCAAGTGGTAAAATATACATGAATTACAGAAGTAATCAATCAATCTCTATTCACATCTTTTTTTTCTAAGACAATGCATACTCTACAGTGCATTGTAAGGATTATATTTCTCCCATTTTAAATTTGTCTGCCTAATTTCATTAAAGAAAGTGCATACTAACATAACATTAACATGGCACAGATGCACCACAACACCATCTGCTTTGTTTAATTAGAAGTCTCACTTTGTAAGAAATGGTCTGCTCTAAACACACAACAGAACCTGAGACGAGCTCCGTAGTCCTGGAACTGCCAAATCCCAAGTGTACTTGTTAACAAATGTGTAGAGCGTTACAAGTCTTCACCATGTTCCAGATCATGAGAGAAAACCTTTAGAATTCACTCACACTGTGGAACTAGTCTCAGTGTTTGCTTAAAATAAGATTCTAATTAATATATATATATATATATATATAAATATATATATATATATATATATATAGTGCTGGGCAAGTTAACACGCTATCATCGCATTAACGCATTAATGAATTAACGCCAACAATTATTGTATTGCGCATTGACGTAGTATTTTTATTATTTTTATTTGCAGACAGAAAAATGGAGAAAGACACCTAACTACTAAATTGGACATTTCCATTTTAAATCTTTTCCACACGCCGAAGTTGATAAGTTATTTGTAATCACTGAAAAGTTGAGTTTTCTTATCACCGGACCTAGTCTGAATCAGTTAAATATAATACACATCATTGATGCCAGCAAATCACCCACCCAAAGAAACAGTGGAGGGAGGCTTCGGCAGACTACGTTGGATGCAGTGTGTAGAAGAAGTAAACAAAAGCAAGACAAGCTAACAAATTCCATAGCGAAGTGGGTAGCTACAAACTGCAGGACGATTAGTATTCTGGAAGATGTCAGTCTGAAGAACATTCTTAGGATCGCAACGAATGACTGCACATATGAGCCACCCTCATGACGCACCAGCTCAAGAAGAATACACGAGTTGTATTAAAAGGAGAGGACTACAAAAGCGACGGCTTACAATGTGCAAGTTATATTGATGAACAGCAGGAACTGCACTCACATGATCTGACTGTAATGAAAACACAAAATAGACATTTATAGTATTGCCCGGCCTGTTCTAATGTTATGATCGAGGCACTCGACATAACTTGTTTTTCTATAACAAACTTAACAAAATATTAATGCCCTGGCAGTGGCATATATTATTGGTTTAATATTTAGTTTGATTACAATAATGTTTAAGTTGAGATTTACAAGAGATATTTCAACTGCTACTAACTTTTAACTGCTGTAAAAGCACCTTATTTGTTTAAAGTGTTTGCAAACCAAATGTTATTGCAATTTTGCTCTGAACAAGATCCTCACCCTATCTTAAGGGAATGCCCAGCCACCCTGTGGAGAGACCAGCCAGCCTTTCGGTTAACACCCATAACCATAGGTAAGGGTGGGTACATAAATTGGTGAAAATCAAACCAATGTGAATCTATGCCTTCTCTTACATAACCAGGGGCTTCCAAAGACAGCTGCTTAAGACACTGTTGAGCAAACCAGATATTTAAACTGCACTGCAAATAAATTGTTGTTTAGTCAATTGTATGTATGTTTAGAGCCATTGGAGTTCCATCACATTCTTTTGCCAGACTGTTAAAATATATTATATTACTTTAATAAATGAGGATATATTTGCATTATTTGTTTACTATTACAAACCCAATTCCCCAAAAATTGAGACACTGTACAAATTGTGAATAAAAACAGAATGCAGTGACGTGGAAATTTAAAATTTCAATATTTTATCTAGAATACAACATAGATAACATATTAAATGTTTAAAGTAAGACATTTTGAAATGTAAACCCAGATATTGGCTCATTCTGGATTTCATGAGAGCTACACATTCCAAAAAAGTTGGGACATGTAGCAATAAGAGGCCAGAAAAGTTAAATGTACACATAAGGAACAGCTGGAGGAACAATTTCCAACTTATTAGTTCAATTGGCAACATGCTTATAAACAGAGGTATTTGCTTACAACATGGTATAAAAAGAGCCTCTCAGAGTGGCAGTGTCTCTCAGAAGTCAAGAAATAGCACCAGCAAAACATAGTGGAGCATTATCAGAAATGAGTTTCTCAGAGAAAAATTGCAAAGAGTTTGAAGTTATCATCATCTACAGTGCATCATATCATCCAAAGATTCAGAGAATCTGGAACAATCTCTGTGCGTAAGGGCCAAAGCCTGGATGCCCGTCATCTTCGGCCCTTAGACGGCACTGCATCACAAATAGGAATGCTACTGTAATGGAAATCACAACATGGGCTCAGGAATACTTCCAGAAAACATTGTCGGTGAACACAATCCACCGGGCCATTTGCCAAAGCCAACTAAAACTCTATAAGTCAAAGAGAGAAGCCATATCTAAACATCCAGAAGCACAGGTGTTTTCTCTGGAGCCAAGGCTCATTTAAAATGGACTGTGGCTAAAGTGTAAAACTGTTCTGTGGTCAGGACAAGTTTTCATCAGCGCTCAGTTCAGAAGCCTGCATCTCTGATGGGATGGGGGTTGCATGAGTGCGTGTGACATGGGCAGCTTACACATCTGGAAAGGCACCATCAAAGCTGAAAGGTATATCCAAGTTCTAGAACAACATCTGCTCCCATCCAGACGTCATCTCTTTCAGGAAGACCTTGCATTTTCCAACATGACAATGCCAGACCACATCCTGCATCAATTACAACATCATGGCTGCGTAGAAGAAGGATCCGGTTCTGAAATGGCCAGATCTTTCACCCATAGAAAATATTTGGCGTATCATAATGAGGAAGATGTGACAAAGAAGACCTAAGACAGTTGACAGGATTCCTATTCCTAAACTTGAGCAGCCCGTCTCTTCAGTCCCAGATGTTTGGAGACTGTTATAAAAAGATGAGGGGAGGCCACACAGAGGTAAACATGGCCTTGTCACAACTTTTTTGATGCCATAAAATTTTAAATCAACTTATTTTTTCCTTAAAATTATAACATTTTCTCAGTTTAAACATTTGATATGTTATCTATGTTGCATTCTGTTTTTATTTACAATTTGTACCGTGTCCCAACTTTTTGTGAGTCGGGTTTGTATATTATCTGAAATAATTTACTTATAATCAACAGAAAATAATTGAATTGAAACTGAATGTAGCATATATCTGCTAATGTGAGACCACACTGAATGTTCTAGCGGGGGACAGGAGGACGACAGTATTCTGAAGATCGATGAATGCGGATCCACATTCCAATCCAAATTGAATCAGCGTTTTACTTTAATTTGATGTAGAGTGGAGTGCATGGCCAGCTGCTTCAACCCCAACAAATTATCAGAGAGATCCCGAAGTGCACTATCCTGATTGTATCTGAGGCGGGGCCATCCTTCCTCAGCCATAAACCAAACAGAAAAAAACAACAGTGGGGACATTACTAGTGCAGTTGGTTAAGTACACTTTGAAATAAAATTGAAATCGAAGAACATTTTATTTTTAGTGCACAAACACAACATTTTTTCTTTATGTAACCCAGATACTATGCAATTAAGTACATAGCAAGTGGGCTACAATAGTTTGCAAGTACATTGGTATGGCATCATAATATATATATATATATATACACAGAGAGTATGTATGTATGTATGTATGTAATTTTATTTTTTTAAATGCCAAATAGACATTGGCCAATCAGTCTGTATTGATTCTTGCTTTGAGTGTCCTGCCAAGGCCAAAATGTCTCTGTCCTGTCCTTTTGCCTCTCATCCTTTTCCAAATGCCTTAAAGAGCCTAAGGGATGTTGGAAAACACTGTAACTATGTATATTAATATTATGGAGTGCATAACAAGAATGTACATTGTAAGTTTATGGTGAAAGGCTCAAGTTTTTGTCTACGAGAAGAATGTCTTAATGTTTAAATGGTTACTCATTACAAAAATCTAAAGAAATGTAACTTTAGAATGGAAAGGGTATTGCTACTATTATTAATAAATGGCCCTAGTATCTCACATGACTCACCAGATGGTGAGTATTTACACAAGACCATCTAAATGGGTTTTGATAGAATGTGTTTGCAAAGGGCTTACAATAAATACATGTGAGTAACCACAGTTTAACCAATCAAAGCGGTGAAACGGTCGCTACACTGTCAAACATAAAACACGCCCATAACTGAAAGTGCTGTTTGGTTCAAATCATTTACTGGTCCAAACCACCAGCAGTTCGAGAGCAGGCGCTTTCCTTGGAGCAGTTTAAAATTTATTTTTATAAATTTGTGAACTCATAAATGTTGCAAGAATCCAGCCATTGGCAAGTTAACCTGGTCTAAAGTAAACGGGTTGTAGGTGATGGTCTAAACTAAGAACAGGTTGTTACTCTATTATAATAATGACATATACAGCAAGGCACAATATGTTGCTTGAATTAGCCCCACACTGAAGCCAGTTCTGGGAGAGGGGCAAATGGAGAGTTTTTATCCACAGTCCAGGGCTGCCTGTATTTACTATTCATATACAGTATACTGTAAGTGCTTTGGTGACCCAAATACTGTAAGTACTTAGACATTAAAGTGAGCCTCCGACCACATATTAAAGGCGACAGCATCATTACAATAAACTAATAAATTTTTCTTTTTTGCATCACTCAAGCACAAAAGTGCTCTATATGCATCAAAACAATCACTTGCTCTACAGTAATCCTTTATGGAATAACATGACATGCCTCTCCCCCAATTATGGCTTGTTCAAAGAAAACAACCTTTTTTTATCTGCAACGGTGCTGCTAGTTCTCCAAAGGAGAGAGTCTGACCTTGAGTGAATAAACTTGTAAGAGATTTAAATGAGGGAAGTGGTGTTTTAAGTACTGAACATCCTGTCATCATTGTATACAGCCATCATTGTGGACTCTGTGTAGGCGTGTAGCCTCAGGTATTTGTTGTCCTCTTTAGGGATTACACAGCAGCGTTTGGATAGGTGTTTAATCCTTTCAAGTTTCCATCAGCCTCAGACTAGGGGCAAGAATAATCAGAAGCAACACGGTGGCCATCTGCTATTGCTGCAATGTAATTAATTCCAACCTGTCCCTGTCCAGAGTTAACTTAACACAGAACTTACAAACTATTGTAAGGTAACATAAGCAATAGTTATTTATTTTATGAAGGCCCCAATAGCAGTATACCAGTCCAGTTGTCAGACTTCATAAAACAACTGCTTTGCTTTGTTTGAATGTTTAATATGTAAAGTAAGGAATACATTTTTGAGTTCCTTTTTTAACTTGGGCATTTCTATTCAAGAAAACATCAGTGTTCCAGGGACCACATGAATGTAGCATGGAAATAGAGTTTGAACCTGAGACCATTTAATTTTTCACTTTCACAAAAAGTTACACACACACATTTGATTTAAGTGCTAGGTTTGCCTGTGGAGCCTGTACCATTGCCCTCACTTTTTTTTCTCTTTGTTTCTGTGGCGTTGGAGTGGCTGTTGTAATAAGGAAAAGGCCGGCACTGGTGGTCCTGACACGTGGCCCCTGACACAGCGCTCAAACTGGACCGTGGTTATTTATCTCCTCTGCAGCTGTGCACCATGTCTTGGTTGGATTAAAGGACATAGGGTACACCTCTGGGGAACTGCTGGTTATTACCTCTGTGTTTGGTTCTGCTGAGGTCACTGACTGCCACAGCGCCAGGTGGACACAATCTGCCTGTTTTTGTTTGCTTTAAATAAGATTCTGATTGAGTTTATTCCCAGCCCGATGGGTCTGAGATGCACACATATTGGGTATGACGCAGGAATCATTACATGAAATCTGCCATGTGCAGCAAAAAGTCCCTAATGCAATATTGATGGCCACTGGAAGTGCTTTTGCCCATTTTTGTTTCTAGCTGTAGAATGATTTGGCTGAAAACACTTGCAACCTGCAAGCATATACACTTCTGAATGAATATCTTGGGAGATGTACACTAGTGTTTTGTATCTATGATTTTTTTTTTATTATTATTATTTTATTGTCAAGGTTTTTAGTGATATTTATTTCAGATAATTCTTTTATTTGTATTTATTTCATACCATATTATATTTTGATTTGCACCAGAGCACTTTTTTTACAGATTTGATTGCCTTTTTCTGGTGTTTGTTGCCTGTCTAATGTCTTTATGAATGCCTGGATTTAAATTGAAAAACAATTTTACCTACGTGCATACAAATTAAGTACCTAAACCGATCTTGATCTCGTCTTTGGAAAAGAACACTGGAGTCTGTGTGCAAAATGATCTATACATTTTACACATTGAGTTAAAGGCCCAATGGTTTTGGGTACTTAAAGTGTACTCCCTGTATTGTACACTAGCGGCCAGTTCAAACCTCAAAATTCACGTTTCCACAAAATGGCATGTACTTCTAGTTAACTACAACATAATGTCAATGGCCGCATTCTTCTACACTTTACAAAGTTTAACTGAGCAGATCTGACCATAGTGTATAACTAAAGCTGCTGGGATAGGCTCCAATCACCTGCAACCCCGTATGGGACTAAGCTGGAGAAAATGAATGAATGAATTTAGCTAATCACAGGAACTACTAAAGGTGAGGTAAAGGGAGAATGGGGTCCGGGGCCCTTTGCTAAGGGCTGTCCGGTCCCTGTACAACCGAGCAGGAGCTTGGTTCGCATTGCCAGCAGTAAGTCAGACCTGTTCCCAGTGCATGTTGGACTCCGGCAGGGCAGCCCTTTGTCACCGGTCCTGTTCATTATCTTTATGGACAGGATTTCTAGGCGCAGCCATAGGCCGGAAGGAGTCTGGTTTGGGGACCACAGGATCTCGTCTCTGCTTTTTGCAGATGATGTTGTCCTGTTGTCGCCATCAAGCCAAGACCTCCAGTGTGCAGTGGGATGGTTTGCAACCGAGAGTGAAGCGGCTGGGATGAGGATCAGCACCTCCAAGTCTGAGACCATAGTTCTCAGTCAGAAAAGGGTGGTGGAGAGCTCCTGCCTCAAGTGGAGGAGTTCAAGTATCTTGGGGTTTGTTCACTTGTGAGGGAAGGAGGGAGCTGGAGATTGACAGACAGATCGGTGCAGCTGAGCTGCAGGTGAAGCTCTCAATTTACCTGTGTATCTATGTTCCTACTCTCACCAATGGTCATGAGCTTTGAGTCATGACTGAAAGAACAAGGTCCCGGATATAAGCAGCCGAAATTAGCTTTAGGGGTCGGGGCGCTCCTTTAGAGATAGGGTGAGGAGCTCGGTCACTCAGGAGGAGCTCAAAGTAGAGCTGCTGCTCTTCCACATCGAGAGGAGCCAGCTGACGTTGCTTGGGCATCTGTTTCGGATGCCACTTGGACTCCTCCCTAGAAAGGTGTTCTGGGCATGTCCCACCAGGAGGAAACCCTGGGGAAGACCTAGGACATGCTGGAGGGACTATGGGACCCTCGGCTAGCCTGGGAAGGCCTCAGCATCCCCCTGGAAGAGCTGGAGGAAGCGTCTGGAGGAAGGTCTGCTTCCCTGTTGCCCCTGCAACACCCGGCCCTGGATAAGCAGTAGAAGATGGATGGAAGGATGGATAGCCCAGTATCACAATAACAATTACCTTTAAGGGTTGAACAAAAACAAAAGGCAGCACATAGACAAACAGAGATTACACATTCTACTTAACTCAGACAACTTTAGATAATTGTCATTCGCCTCTTTACTGGTGTGCTGTTACTGATGAGGCTAGTGCGCAGAAATTTAGTATACTACACAAACATGTAGAAAACTCTGGTGACTCAATTTGAGTCAGATATGCTTACAACTGTGTTATCTGTACAAATATGCTAATTTAACAGTAATATGCAGTCAGTATTTTGCATGTCTTTAAATACGGAACAACCCATTTAGTACAGAAAGCGTCAGCTGAGGACATCTGTTTATTTTGAAAATTAATGACAGCCTTTTAATCCTCTGTCAACTCGTAAAAAAAATTCACTGCAAATTATGAGGCACATTTTAACGATGGCAGATGTACGCTGACAATGCTAATCCTACGCAAAACAAGCTTTTAAGCCATGTGTCTGCGGTGACCGTTTTCCTTTCTTCTGAAGGTACATTTTTAATCTTACTCTTGTCATGAGCAATTTAAACAACCATCGGAAAGTTGTATTGTTATTTCAGGCACATGGCTGGAGATTGGTTTGGCAAAAACTAGAAGTGACAAATATTTGATTGAACCCAAATATACTTTCAGGTGTTAATGCGTTTTGTGGAGACTGAGAGGCTGGGGTCATTCAGCAGTCAGAAAGTGAAAACAACAAGGGGAAGGTGTAAATGTATGCTTGGGAATGGTTTAAAAATGGTAATATATCTACAATCCACATATTTACATTGTGTGTTTGAACCCTTCTATGGCATCATTTCCAGTTTGAACATACTCAGAGTTTAAACTTAAGCTCAGAGCAGGGAAGCACCAGGAACAGGTTTAAAGTTAGTTCAGTCTATTTTAAGTCTATTCCCTGAGAGAATTATCTGTCCGCTGATGATTCTCTGATGAGAATACTTGTACTCCAACTCACTGTCATATCAACCAAAGAGTGACAAGCTACTGTCACATTCACAGACACTATGTTATTCTAGCTCAATACATATTAACAAGAACTATGTGTAACTCAACCAATAAACATAACTGCTCCAGTTAACTCTCAACATTATGTCATACAGGACTTCACTTTCCACCACTTTCCACACTTTCTGATGTATACTGTATGTTGTGCGTATATTTGAATACATGTAGTATCGGTATTCACTTACTGTAAAGGAGTTGGCTCCTTTGTCAGTCTGATTCATGCTATAAATATCTGAGGCATTTAAGAGTAATACCCATCACCACACCGGCCATCCCTCACAGCTCAGTAAAACTAACTGGGCTACCTCTTGACATACAGTGTATGAACACAAATCTCACTCAGGGTACATTGTTAATAAATGGATTTGCATGCATCAAACCACTGCTGACAGACAGAACAGTCTGGCAAGTTTAATGAGCATTAGCACTCACCCGATGACTAGCTCACATCAGGGAGCTAATGAAGAGTTAATCACCAAAAATGATCTGTGAGATTAAATATTAAAATGAAATGTAGTACCATCTCTATAATGAAAATGAAGTTCAGAGAGCTTTGAATTAACCGTGAACAATCCCATTCTACTGGTTATTGCCGCAGACTACGGCTTTAACCTCGCTGTGCCAATAGTAGGGCCTTTAATTTGACCCTGCATCAATCATCAGTGTTAAATTGTTATTATGGACCAGTAAAGTTCATGGTTGTTTACTATGCTGCACCAAAACTATATTTGGCTAACCCTACAACAGCTACCCACTTTGCTGTTGTCATTTTTATTTCAATGAGGATTAATAATACAAATTGTTAGACCAATTTACTTCGTTAATCTGCCCTTGCTCATTTTGCAACATTACCGTAAAAGGATTGTGTGGGTAATTGACACCTAACAGCCACTATACAAACACCTTTCTATGCATCTGTACCACTTCCAATAATCACAACTCCTTGTCCCCGTGCTTTATTTGGCTCTTCAGTGTCTCACATTACGACATGACAGCCCCGGCAATCATGGCTTAATTGTGCCCTCTGTGCAAAGTAGGGCAGAGTCGCAGAGCTGCCAAAGCTACATCCCCCAATTAATTCCTCACAAGCAAATTATTAATTAAACTCAATTCTTCACATTGCTGTGGAAGCAAATTATTGGCAAATCATCGTGATGGTAATTGCACACTGCAGTAGTGGTGAAACTGGTCATTAGCACTCATATTTTATGTATGCATGAAGCTCTGTTTGCGAGACCTTGAGGAGCAGTGTTAACTCCAGTGAACTACATTTCCCTCATTAGATCACTTCATCTCATGTGTTCCTTTCATACCTTTTTTTGTTTCTATTTCTGTGGGGCAGGTTATAATTTTCACATGTTTCATAAAGTGTGAAAATAAAAAGTAAGCTTTTCAAAAAAACGGTTAAAACATCTGACAAATACTACAATGTACAGCAGCGGGAGTCTGTGTTTTTATGCTCCTACCATCACCCAGTCTCGGTTAAGCTAAAGAAGATGCAATGGAACATCTTAAAATATTCACATGCTTCATAAACTGTATTAAAAAAAAGTCTTTCCAAAAGAACTGTTAAAAGTTCAACCAAAACTACAACAAATAACAGCACTTGTGTGTGTGCAAATGTTGTGTAACGGTGGGTTGTGGTAAAGAGGGAGAGGACAATGTTCTCATTTCCAGGTAGGACCTAGTAGACCAGCAGCTCCTCCACATCGAGAAGAGCCAGTAGTGGTGGCTCGAGCATTTGTTCTGGATGCCTCCTGCCTCCTTGTGCTCCGGGCTTGTTCTGCTGAATGTCTGGCCATCTCTGCTTAGATTACTGCTCCCATGATTTGACCCAGAAAAAGTGGAATAAGATGGAATGGACATCCCACATTATGTTTTCCTGGAACTCTAGACTGTAGCTATTATACTCTATCATGTTTAACCCATGGTAGTAAGAAGCTAACTTTGATGTTATCTAGTGACATATAAAGAAGGACTCCCAAACCCATTTAATGTCAGTTGACGTTGAGAAATGTTATTAGTATGATATTGGATTGCAATATAAATGATACAGCGTGGATATTAACATTACTTTATGATATGGTTGAAGTGATCTGCCATTCTAAATCCTGGTTAACCTGTTTTTCTGTTCTACTTCTTTAATCTTTTTCTTCATACACTTCACAACAGCCTCTGCATGTCCACCTCTCTGTCATAACATGGCTCAAGGCCATGACAAAATAGGACGCCACACAAACAAATATACAAAGATAGTGCTTTTATTTTCAAGATAAATTTAACTAATAGTAATTTTAAATAACAATGAGGTGTGTTCATCAGTAATCAGTAGTGTGGTTGCGTGTTTGGTCTGTGTTAATGATGTGTGTATTGTTGTATGATAAGGGCCAAGACGCTCCACGCAATACTTGAAACGCCCACAGCTTCACCTGTGCACAGACATGCTGACATGATCAACCTATTCCAAACCACGACCAGAGGGGAAGGGGTCGTGACATCTCACTGTGTTCATCCAGGCCATATCTCTCTGATTGTCACTATTAGACACATACATAGTCCTGTGAGGTGTCAGGGTACCATTTTAAACACAATATGGTCAATTACTCTTCATCGGTCCAACTTGTAGAGCATTGTAAACATTTCTGGTGAAAGGGACCAGAGCGTCGCAGCAGGAAACACAATGGGAGCTCTCAGTCAAACACAGCAGCAGGGATCGATCGGCTTGATGTCCAATACAAATAGAAAAGTAGGCCTAATTGGACGCATTGTGGTACAGTAAAAACCCTTTCACACATCCACTGAGAGCTGCACAGTATGCCGATTGTCGCAGTGTGCTTTGGTTGTATAAACAAACATCCTCCCCAACTTTCACACCCACAATCGATCCCTCGGGGACCCTATTGGCGCTCCGTTGTGAGAACATTTACAGTGTAGTGCCCACAGTGAGAGAAAGTAGTGCATCTGGAGCTGAAGCCTGGTACTTTCCGCAGCAATTGAACTTTACTTTAAACTGTTTGGTCAATATTAGAGTAATATTCACTGTCACTGCAAAGGAGTCAGCTTATTTGTTTGTTAGCTTGTGTTAGCTCCATTAGGCTAATTAATCGTCAGTCCCGCTCTTCCCTTCCCCGCTTTTCAGAACAGCCACCAAACTATTTAATGAGATGTATGGACCTAAACAATGCAGCTTTAATCTGCATGTGCAAACAATGACATGTAGGTAGTGCACAGTTGAAATAACCCAGAATATGTTCGATCTGAATGTGTGAAAGATGTGTGAAAGTGGCTTATGTGTCGTCCAGTGAGAGTAAATGAAGGCTGGAGCTGTTCTGTAACAAACTCATTAAAAGTTCCAAGCCAGGCTAAGACAAATGTAATTTTGTTTGTATGGAAGCACAGAATAGGGTATTGGCAGCTCCCCTTACTTGAATGGGAGCAGACACCAATATATGGAAGCACGTAACCGGCCAAAGGTTGATATATACTGAACATAATAAACCTTGAAAATAAAAACAACAAAAAAAAACATATATGAGGTCATGGGTAAAATGACCCACTACCACATTTTCACACACACACACTATATATATATATATATATATATATATATATATATATATATATATATATAATATATTGTTTTTTAGTGCTGTCCTAAATGTCCCACTTGTATTTTGTGTTTATTCTCCCAAAATGCAGCAAATTGTGAGTAGACTTAATGATGTGCCATAAGGATTCGGTCATAAAAAATGCCTCATTAAAATGAATAGGGTTTTAGTTGGGGCCAAAGGGACGTCGCTTTAGCTGTCGCTGTGCATTGATGGGCATATGCTGGGGCCACTTGATGTTGAGACGCTGTCAGAGGATCCATCTGTGTGTGCGATGGATAAATATAAGCGCGTGGCATTTGCCATATGGTGCATGTATGTTTGAGGAGCGCTTCAAGGCCAGTGTTGACACTCGGATCAGAGGCAGAGGAGGAAGGAGGATGGGGAGAGGGATGACCTTCAATAGACAGAGAGGAAATGAAGGCGGACTTGAGCCATGCTGTCGGCTGTAACTGAGGTTTTGTGAACCATGGTACTCCACAGATGTGCCTCATGTTATTGAATAATTAATATTATTTAATATAATATTATTATGACAAAACTCTATTTGATTTCATGCTTTGAAGGTACAACGTGTAAGATTTTGTAATATACGCGTGTCCGTCCAGGCTCACATTTTTTTTAACTAGGCCAAAAATGCAATTGCTTGTCAAAACAAACTGTGTTCACATGGATATGTTAAGATTCGTAAATAACACTGTAGAATATGTGCCAGGCCTGTAGGGGCAATGTGAATTCCATTGCTACAGTCTTTACAGACAAGTAGAAGTAAAGTTTGACTTGTAAAAATATTGGTTTAGTGCTAGCTCTATAAGTTTTGGGAAAAATAACCTCACTGATGTGGCTCTGTTCTGTTCCATGCACTTTGGAAATACAGTTAACGGCAGTTCTCTCTCTTCAGATCTGTTGGGTACCACTAGACACATGGTACCTAAAGATAATTAAACTTTAGATATACCGCAATACCTACCAATAACGTAAAAATGTTGGCAAATAAGTATTTATTCAGCCACCAATTCTGCAAGTTCTCCCACTTAAAAAGATGAGAGAGGCCGGTCATTTTCATCAATGGTACACTTCAACTATGAGAGACAGAATGGGGGAAAGAATACGGAAAATCACATTGTAGGATTTTAAATAAATAAATTGGTAAATTCCTCTGTAAAATAAGTATTTGGTCACCTACAAAAAAAGCTTTCTGGCCCTCACAGACCTGTAACAAGAGGCTCCTCTGTCCTCCATTTATTACCTGTATTAATGGCACCTGTTTGAACTTGTTATCATTATAAAAGACACTGTCCACAACCTCAAACAGACTCTAAACTCCACAATGGCCAAGACCAAAGAACTGTCAAAGGACACCAGAAACAAAATTGTAGAGCTGCACCAGGCTGGGAAGACTGAATCTGCAATAGGTAAGGGTTATGTAAGAAATTACACTTTAATGATGTTCAGAAAGGTGGGTGGGGTAGCGCTAACTGGTCAAAAGGGGCTTTATCAGCTAGGTTGTGTGTATGATGTTGGAAAGACCTAAAACACTCGAGTATCCCATGTAGGTTGCATCATGTTACTGTAAGTTATAAGACTGCTTTTGCATCCAGCAACTGTATAGAGCAGGGATCTTCAACTAAAATCATTTGAGGTCCACTTTGTGAATTTTCCTAACCATGAAGGGGCCGGAAAATTTAAATAAAAGGATATGTTTAAAGATACTTTTATTTAAGTAAAGTCCCATTTATTCCACACCTACAGCTTCTTAAACAATATGGAGATGAATGAAGGTAATCCACTGTGTTCTGTATTTTTATTTTGTTTACATGAGGAGGGTGTTTGAGTGTTTAGCTTTTACCAAACAGCTCACAGACAAAAGTTAAATACTACACAATTTAAAAGAGTTATTAATAAATGTGTGAGAATATTTTAAATGCAAAACCAGCAACTCATATGCAAAACATATTTGTTAAACACACAAAGATCATAAGTAATCTCTTCCTATTGTCATTCCTCTGCAAACAACAGGCACAAGGAAAAATGCACT
Organism: Neodontobutis hainanensis; assembly: GCA_024349245.1. Lineage (NCBI taxonomy): Eukaryota > Metazoa > Chordata > Actinopteri > Gobiiformes > Odontobutidae > Neodontobutis > Neodontobutis hainanensis. Next base: position 1,986,493 of record JALDNG010000187.1, read on the forward strand.
GGGCATTTCTTTAGCATTAGTTGTTGCCAATAACTAAAATGTTACTGTTCAGTTTGCAGGTTCATCTTAAAACATGTTCAAAATCAGAATATAAATAAATAAACTCCTGTGTTTTTGTGTGGGGTGTCATTTTAATTAAAATGCTTATGATTAGTTCTGTAACGGCATTTAGGATTCACACAGAAACTGACACAACTTAAGGAAGACTTAACCTGTGTCAACACCTAACTGACTGACACTGAATTCTACTTCCTTTCTATCCCTTTTCTTTAAAAATAATAAAATATCAAAATAAATACCTATCCATAGCTTTGTATTCTGTGCTGGGCTTTAACAGACTAGTTTTTGTTGCACTTATGTATTTTGTCACCTTGTGTTCCATTGTTTGCTAAATCAATAATAATAAGTCGCTTTGCTAAATGTCACTCATTACCAAAACTTCCTTTTTTTATTTTCTTATTTTTTAATATAGCGCTTTTCCACCTGGTAGGCACTCAAAGCGCTTTGCGAACCGCCCCTGCCGGTTATAGGGGCGGCCGCTCTACCACTCAGCTACTGCCGCCCTTTTCACACCTTTTAGATTTATAATCTTCCAAATTAACATGTTAGGTTCAAATGAACTTAAATGACGTGAGCTAATTACTCGCATTGTTTCCAAGTTTAAATGCGACAAACGAGACAAGTACTTAACTTATGACAGAATAACAAAGTTAATGGACAAATGTACAACTTACCAAATTATTAGACATCCTCACTTTTTAATTCTGTCATGATAAAGGTTCATTGCTGGTTCTGCCTTGGGTTTATTCTGAAATTAAACGGCAGCCCAGACTGGAGGATAAAGGGCTGTCATTCAGCTTTGTCATGGAACTTTACACTGAAAAAAATGATTTTTTGGCCCTGTAATTATTATTTCAATTATCTTTATAAATTCTACAAAACAATACCAATTCAGTGCTATTACTTTAAAATAGCAGTTTTTCATGTAGTGCATTACTTGGTGATTGTTTGTAATTATGTGTCCTCAGTTTTGTATGTAAATTTAATCATTCGATCCAAGTAATATTCACTTAACCAGTTCATTGGCTTAATTAGTTGATATTTCCAAGTAAAATGTAATAGAGTGACATCAGTGAATCCGGCAACCTTCTCTGCATTTGGAGCATGACGTCAAAGCCCCTCCCCACATTTGAATTGAGCGGTCTTTCTCAGACATGGTCGACATTTTGACGGTTGGCAGACTTGTTTACGGAGACGGGAAGAAATGAATATGGAACCATGAAGGTAAGTTTTAAGCGAAACAAACTTTGTACCAGGGTAGCAGCGGGGGCTTAAAAATGTCTTAAATGTAATGTTCCTAAATTAAGGCCTTAAAAAGTCTTAAATTCCGTTGTCCAAGTCTTAATTTTTTTAACTAAGGTCTTAAATTTCATTATATAGTTATTAGGAGTGGAATGGTACATTTATTCGTATTGAACCCAAACGGTAGGGGGATGAATACACACGGATAATACACGGTATAAAAATAAATAAAACTCGTGCAAATTAATTATGCAGAACTACTGTTAGATACGCGGGTTCTTTAGGGACACCTAATCTGTAGCTAGCTCCGCCTTAGCTCTGAAGCTCCGTGGCTATAATCATAGATATCATATAGAGACAGGCTATAAGCAGGCTGCGATATCAAGTAAGTTTGAAATGCTGGAGTGTGTGCGCGTGTGTGTTTTTCAATATGGCTGCTGTCTGTATACGCGTAATGTACTGTCTTTATAAATTATCTTCTTATTAAACTGTAGAAGTACAAAGTTCTCAATGCTTTGGTTTGCATGTAAGGACCCACATTATGCTACAGTGTTAGTATGAGGCTATTTTGAGCCTTCTTAGTGGTATTAACGAGCGATTTACTTTATTGTACTTTATAAGCTAATCTGTTTTTAGAGATAAAACTCTTTATATTCGATTATCATAAAACGCATCCCAGAGAACGATCTACTCGGTAACCAAGTGGGTAATTACCCATAGGTTTATTTTTCACCGGAGTTGTCCTTTAAGTTGCACACTTTACAACGTTAGAATGCAGTTGCAGGCTTACATTCTCCATGGGTAACTTTCTGTTTACATCTGTATGTTACATATGTTATGTTATGTATTTTATGCAATAAATTTTCTTTTTGTGTTTAATAGCATCATGTTGATGGCAGAAGGGACATTATCATCCGTTGCTTAGTTGTGTATCTTGGAGAGAGTGGAGAGGAGCTGATCAAAGACTATCAGGTATCTGATGATCATCATGTCTATATTAAAATGATTGTCTAGCCTTATGATCTGGTCTTCACTTGTGATATTAAATTGAAGGTCAAAGATTCTCTACACTTGTGGTGTTTTTTAAAAAAGACTCAAGATGCCTATTTTTAATCAGGCTTTTAACTGATTTCTTAAATCTTTATGCTCTTACCCTTTATTTTTAAATCATATTTATTCTTTATCTGCCTTAAACTTTAACTTGCCTTTTGTTTTTGTTTTCTGACTATTTAACAATCACTTATTAACTTTATTTTATGAGCAAAAGAGTATTTAATTTGATTATACCTTTATAACCTATCTTAATGGTTTAATTCCGCAGTTTTCAGCTCCAATGTTTCCATGGGGACCTTCCACACTGGGAGTAGTTCTGGTCTACCAACACGGGTGCCATCCCATGGACAGCTCCAGCCTGGGTGGCTGGAGGGCTCTGCACCTCTGTGTGGAACCTCTTGTCTGCCCGGGCCAGGGTGGTCACTGTGTCGGCACTCCCTGTGGTCGTGGGCGTTGACCCTCTCAGTCTGGATGGCCCCCAAAAGTGACTTTCTTTTTCTCAGTGTCAGCCTCTGTGAAGCACGTTCTGTAACTTTACGTATGAAAAGTGCCATATGAATATTGTTTGATTTGAGTATACTAATTGAGTATACCTCTTTGTTTTTATTTTCAAATGTTTTTCTCTTAACCTTTTCTTTTACTTTGAATTTATTCTTAGTTATTTCTAATTTTTGTTTGTTTTTCACAGGACGTCAGCCAAGAAGCATTGAAAGAGGACTGCAGTAATCACATGATGAAGATCATCTTCATCCATCCCAAAGTGGCACAGGAAAACCAAGATCCCGTGAACGTGTCAGTCATCATAGAGGGGACAGAAGTTCTGGAGGACTGCGGAAGTGTGACAAACGCTTGCCTCCTGCTCATGGGTGTCATCTATGCCATCAACTTAAGTTACCCACTGAAACTGAAATATACGTTTGAAGTAGCCTACTTCAGAAGCTGTGTCTTCAGCTTGACATCCTTAAAATGTCACCAAAGGTCCAGTCTCTCCACAAGAAACTTTTAGCGTGAGTGTGCCATTGTTATTTGTGTTTTTGTCCAGCTCAAACAGTCTCTTTAGATTTAAACGTAAACTCTTAACACTGTATTCCTTTGTATGCTGGAATGTCAATCCTAAAGTCAGTTGGTGCTTTGTTATTCCACATTTAATTTTTAAAATTCTATACTGCTTTACTTTTGAGCTTTATAACGGTCTCTGAATTCCCTTGATGTATGGACTATGTGTATATGTATGTATATAGGCACTGAAATTTGCAATCAAGGAGTTCAATGGCCATGTTTTTGTGGTTATAATGTTATGTAGATATTTAAAATATATCTATGCCATTTCGACTGTGAAATAAAAGTGTCCCTTAAGCTGCAAATATTTGTTTTGGAAAATATTGAATTATTATTTAATAGAATAATAAAATTGACTTAATTCAATTAATAATAACTGGTACATTCATAATAAATATTACTTAATGATTACAAAGAAAAGATGAGTAAGAAACACAAAGAAATATCAGCAATGTTCACTTGGGTTTTGTAATTGGATGCAATGGTATTCTGAGTGAAAGTTACAATCTATAGATGAGTATTGCCAGTGCAATTTACTTGTGTATTTTACATAAAAAATAAGTGGTTCTAGTAAGTAAATATTACTTAGAAATAGCCAGAGTAAAAATTACAAGCACTTTCTGTGTGAAAAAAGTTGCCTAGCTTTTTTTAAGTAAATGTCACTCCAAATTTTTTTCAGTGTAGGAGCTGTATTTTTCTGATCAAATAAACGTTCCTCGTCCATAACGTCAGTATAGGTTTGTAATGTTTTGCCATCGCAGCGCTAACCGGCTCCCAAGGCTCAACTTTTTTATTTTTGTTGTTCCTAATTCATTATCAGGCTATGCTAAACATGTTGAATTTGCCAAGGCTGTGTCTGTGACCATAATTACCCTGAGGACCTGTGCGTGTACACATAGCTGTCCTAGGAGTGCCAGGTCAAAAATATATATTTACACAGTGCGCTTGTAATTAAGGAAAATGTCTTGTGGCCCGGATCAAATCCTCTCAAGGTCCAGATTCAGACCACAGTCCGCCTGTTGAAGACCTTGGATATAGAGTTTTTACATTATTGGCAAGTTGCATGTCCTCCCGTGTTATTCTGAAATTGTGGATTCTCTTCTCTTCCTCTCACCGCCTAAAGACATGCATGTATAGGTCAATTAGCAAATCTAAAGTGTCTCTAGGGAATGAATGTGTTTATGTACTCTGCCTCAAGCTCAAAGTTACTGGGATAGTCCCCTGCAACCCCTAACGGGACAAAGTAGTAGAAAATGGAGGGAAAATGGAAGAATATTGGCAAGTTATTATGTTATTGGTTGCTACATGTTTTTATTTTTATTATTGATTTATTTTTTCACAACTTTCATATTTTTACAATGTAATGTCTTGCATTTTTTGACATTTTTTATTTATTTCATTAGGACAAAAAAAGTGCTATAACAAAAATATAAAAAATAATACAAACGTGAACGTTAAGCAGCAATGTATTTTGAAAGTGTTTTTTATACCCAAATAGCTTAAACTAAGCTGAAATGATGGAAAAATGGTGAGGTTGCTCAAGGACTCCAGGATTTAATGGCCCTACTGAGGACATAAGAAGCCTGAGCCGCTCAGAAGTTTGTGGCCCTGAGCTGCCCAGCTCCTATCTCCTGCCAGTAGCTTTTATCTATTTTTAGTGAACCGCTGCCTGAATCTCCTTTGCCTCATTTGCAAAAAGACCCCAGCCCTTTTGTATTGATTTTCCCTCTCCCTTCTTAACTTTCCCGTGGAGACACAGCAGCACGTCCTGGGAAAATTCAAAGGCTACTCTGCCCACCGATGTGCACAGCCCTGGCCACGTTTTACATATCAGCTGTTAATATCTCAGATGAATTTGCCCGCAGAGACTCTAAATCTGATTTCTTCTTGTTGTTTGGCGATCACTGCTTACTTTGGTCGCTTGCAGGATACAAAGGCCAAGAGTGGAGCCTTGCCTAACCATTCATTTCCCACCGACACAAGACACAAAGTGATGCATCGCCCGTAGCTTGACATGATTTATCAAAAATACACAAAGAGCACAACACAAGACAAGAAAAGGCCCATTTGAAAGGTGCTGAATGGACTGCTTTTGAGGTACATTTGCATAATTGGTTGTTTGCTTCAAAATGATGAATAAACCCAAATACACACATGAAAAATGGCACGGTTTCAGGCAAAACTATGTCCGGAGCCAGGATCACATGGAGTGGAATACGCTTTCTGCTGCTTGGCTAATGAGATTAAGATTGCAGCATGTCAGTTTGAGGTATCATCCAAACAACGTGATGCAGAGAAATAGACACACAAGTGCAATTTAGAGTCAGTTATGGAAATAGAAAAAAATATGAACTCGTAATTGTAACAGAGCTGATTCTTTATCACAACTGACTCTGAATTATACAAGCTGATCTAAAGTTTGAGGTTCTAGGCTGGCAGAGTTCGAACTTTCACTTGACATGGAGTTGGAATTTCTTTCAAATAAATTTTTATTTTTCTTGCAAAAACCTTTGCATTTTCTTTATTGCTTTATACATCAAACATTTAATAAAAAAAACAAGAAATCGAAAATACTATTCTTGGTGAATAGCTTGTCTAGATTAGAAGTAGGCACATGGTTCACTTTATCAAGTTCAAAACAAACTTTGTCCAGGGTGTACCCCACGCCCAAAGCTGCTGGGATAGGCTCCAGTCACCCCCATCCCCCAATGGAACAAAGCGGTAGAAAATGAATGAATGAACATTTAGCATGCTTTAAGGCGTTTTCTTACTGGAAACATTACAAAAAAACAAATATTTTGAGTGCGAACAGTAAACCATTTACATCAGCCGCGATGCAAATTTGCGATGTTTCCAAAACATTTGCGGCGACAACTGAGAAAACATGGACACTTTTTCAATCTGTGAGGATGAGCTTTTCATGTTCTTTTGAAGAACAGGAGGTTTTGGGTGGGCCCAGTCTTAAAGAACAGAGAGACTGAAGTGGAGTATGCTAATCTGGTACAACCGGTTCCGCACTTGCTTTTGAATGTCCGTGGGACATTATTTGTGAGACAAACCACAAACTTCAGGGAATCAATCGATCCGAGCAGCGTCTGGCAGTCTGCTTAAGGTGAACTGTCCTCCTAAAATCAAGTCAGATTGTCTTGTTCAAGTAATAATGTTACAATGTTTCCAGTATGAGTCACAATTTAAACATTTAAGTGCCACAGTGGTACTGCCAGCAACACATTCACTTTTCATAGTTGCAGACACAATTATGTTTAGAATAAAATCAGGTTTTAACTCAAAACATAATGTTATCATTGTCTGTAGCCTACAGCTTCTTGTGCGTACTCCCACAGGAGCTGAAATCTAATTAGAAATGTAACACCTGGCAAAGGTTAATGTTTTTTGAATGTCTAGTAATATCTAATGGACATTTCCACTCACAAGCCTTAGTCTTTTATTTATGATCACATCTAAAAAACATTTTTTCACTTTTGACAATTTATTATATATATATATATTCAAATGTCTGTTATTAATAACTTATGTGATCAATTGTCATCTCTTTTATATTCCTCAGATTCCTTAGCACTAGGGATTATTTCACCACCATTGCAACCAGTTTCATTCTCAGAATTTCCACAGTGTCCAGCATTGTGAAGCAAATACGTGATGTCCTCTGGGAGACCAAAATAACACCTACATGCCAGGTCCCAATGAGGAGCTCTGGAAGACAATTGCCCAGAAATTCTCCAAAAAAATGTAACTTCCCAAATGGTATTGGTGCTTTGGATGGGAAGCCTTTCAGGCACCAGCTAATTCTGGCTCCCAGTTTTATAATTATAAGGGCACTTGTGGTTCTGCTTGCCTTGGTTGGTGCTGACTACCGCTTTCTAGTGGTGGGTGTAGGAGGCAGCAACAGCAATGGAGGAATATTTTCCAATTCTTTACTGGGACAGGTCCTAAATACTGGGAGTTTAAACTTCCCAGAGCCTCATGTGGCATCTGCACCAGAGCTGGGAGCGTTACAGTGTGTTATTGTTGCAGTTGAGGCGTTTCCTTTGAAAACTACCCTGGAAGACACCCGCCTGATGACCAGCGGGTGTTCAACTACTGCCTCTCTAGGGCTTGACGTTTAGTTGAGAATGCTCGGCCATTGCTGGAGAGTCTACCAGCGTCGTCTGCAAGTAGCTCCAGAGACAGCCGACAGCATTGTGAAAGAAACTTGCATCCTGCACAACTGCATCCTGCACAAAAGCTGACAGTTCTGTTGGCGCAGAGGGAGGTGAGCTGGGTGACATCAGAGGTCTTCGAGGGAACAGGGCATCAGCTGAGGCACTGAGGGTTCAGGACACATTTAGACATTTTTTTAACTCAGATGCGGGCCAAGTTCAATGGCAGGTTCCTCGAACCGAGGGCTCCCTCAATAACCTGACTTCTATTTTATTTCTGAACACAGGAAAACTGTTGCATCAAATGAATTCACAGTGTGCTTTGTTAAATGCATTTTAAAGGCTCTTTGCCTCCAAAATGGCATTTAACAGTGTATGTGGACATAGACAGAATGATAAACTCCGCCTCATGACCCATCTCCTGAATTTTTATTTTCAGTCAGGACTGCCGCTCTGAAGGCAGCCATCTCATGGCTGGAGCCAAGCTCATAAAAAAATTATAAGTCTCATCTTTCTCCTCTTGCTCCCTGTCTTTCTGCTCCTCCCTGGCCTCTTTCCTCGATAAATAGTCCTCAAAAAATCCTTGTACCTCCTTTTCCGAGAGGGTGGACATGAAGGCTCTCCCTTGCTCTCAGAGGTGCCCTGACCTGCCTCATCTACCTGCCCCTCCTCAAGATTGCTGCAAACCCTGTTCAAAAGCATTCTGTAAACTTTCCTGTGCCACCTCATTAGACAAATTTCATTGCTGTATTTAAGAGAACTTGAAAATCTAAATATCTAGCCACAGCTACCTTCTGAAAGAAGTAGAAGCCTCAAGAAAACTTATGCACTCTCTATACGCTCACCTCTTTTAGTTTACCATTCCTTCAGGTTTTCCCAAAATATTAAATTGCCATCATTAGAGGGATTTGCTAGCTAAAAATGTAATACACATGTGAGTTGCTACGAGGAGTTTAGAGGGGAGATGTGTGGAAGTGAGAGACCTGAGGTGGCTGTACTATATTTTTGTGTTTTAACACAGTAAATTCCCTCATCATGGATGGCAAATTTGTGTGCACCACTAAGACACAACGCAGACCTTTAGCCAAAGCTGAGCAGCAAAGTCACTCGGCTACAATTTTGGCTGACGTCGTTAGTCAAACTTGGATGGCGTGGCTTTAAATTGGGGGTAGTAGGTTGCACAGTGTAAAAGGATCAAAGATGAGTGATCTTACAGTTGTAAGACAAAAGAAGAACTTAAATAATCTAAAAATTTAGAATACAGTAATTGTAGTGAACATAATATAGTAATATCTTGTATAACAGTAGGCTTGATGGATAATTAAACAAACAAAAGCTAACCATTCACCCAAACTCCTTTTATAAACAATAAATTTCTGTCAATCTCATTTTTTTCACCAAATCTATTGCTCTTTCCAACGGCACTCCAACATTGCTGATGCTGCCTGTTGTCAACCAATGTTTAATCAAAGCCTCTGATTGCACCATGTGATGGCTTTGGTCTTACTATTTATTTAGTTACTATATGTTTCCTTGTTATTTCCAACCTATGTATTGAGTACCTTTCTGCCTGGAGTTGCTCTGCACACTCCTGTGCTCAAACACAGCTTTTCTAATCAACAGGAGAATGGCTGACCCAATCAAGAATTATCAGTGGGACTGCTTTTTTGCTAGACTCTCCACAAGATAATTATCCAATTTCAATTGGAAACTAAATGAGGTCATTGATTAGGTTGATGTGGTCTAGCTTAACTCTTGCTAAAACCCAGCACTTGACTTTGTGTGAAGCAGTAAAAGTAGTATTTGTGGTCCTTTGAAAACTTTAATGCTTTAAATTACAACCATCGACATTCCAGGTATGTAACATGGCACATCTAGTAGCTTAACCTGTACAAACTGAAATATGTTTGTCTGACTTGTTGTTACTATTGAATTGTATGTACATTTCTGTGAAGAACACAGATTAATTTGAGGTAATAGCAAGGTAATTTTGAGATTAACCATGGATTTTAGCAACAGCTACACTGAGCCGGAGCAGGCTAAGTTTCCAATTGAGGACAAAAAAATGCCCTATGATCAGAAGCAACAAGAAGAAAATTGTGTTTGCATACAAGCTTCGTAACTGGTTGTGGGCAAAGTAAAACTGTCTTACAGTGAGCATAAAATTTTTACAAGTTGCTATGAAAAGTAAAAGCATGTTTACACTGAATTGTCTGTGAAGGTTCTCAGTCATCCAGGACATCTGAAGAAATGGTTTGAGTAAAAGCATTTGTTTTTTAAGGTAAGAGAGCTGAGCTTATAGCTCATCATCTTATCTCTCGGAGATATAAGCTCACCTCTCTTACCAGTTGATCTCAGAATTCAGAGTCCACTGAATTACATTTTTTTGCTCTGTTTTAAAAGAAAATATTTACTTTTCTGCATGTTATTGTGATCCATTATTTATAAGCCTCTCAGGGCAATAATCTAAACAGTAGATGCCACACTTCGTTCTTCGTCTTTACTTTGTTCTTGTATGTTTGTGATATTCATTCAGTCTTTAGTGATATTCATTTTGCAGATGTATTTAATTAAGTTTAGTGTAAGTCTTCCTGTGAACATTACCAATCTGTTAAAGTGATGCAGGGGTGTGTGCAGACCCAGGCCAATGAAAGCGTTCACATCTCCACAGAGAAAGACAGGGTTAACTGAACAAGTTTGTAACCAACTTTATTGCACCAACCTTCCAGACCATGATACTTAGGATTAGTCTAGAGAAGAAACAAGTACAGGTTCTACTGGGCATGTACTATAGAGCCATAGACCATATTTTTTTTCTGCTTTCCACCCCCTCGTTTCTTTTTGTATCCTCTTGTTAGTAGAACCTACCAGTATATATTACAGTATGTACGATGTAACAATAAGTATGTACTTGGCACAACTTATTACATTCAATGTAAGTACTCAGTAAGTAATTTGTAAAGTGTTCCGAAGTTCTGAAGTGAGAATTGACAAAAAATTCCTCCTTCTGTGAACAATAATGCCATCACAGTCAAAAAAATCGCTTTTGGTAAAGAATGATGCAAAGAATGATTGCCCCTAGATGTGAGAGGGCAAGGGTACTCACATCCATCAAGACCTATTGTGAGAGTACTTCCCATCCTTCAGTGGAAACAAAATGCACTCAAAGCTAACAATGGTTCTGGTTTTAAATGTCTGGTCAATGCCATTTCCCATCCTTTAGCCCCAACACAAAGTGCGCTTGTCCCGCAGCAGTGAAGACTGACACTTCTAGCCCGGCCTCTTGTATTGCTGCCACTGCTCTCCCACACATGTTCTTTGTCTATCTGGGGTCCCTCGTTGGAGCATTCAGCCAGGTTCACTGGGGGGCATTTAGTCACGCACTGTCGGGCCCGCTGTAGTCCTGTCCCCTTACTGTGAGCGGTGTCGAGGGAATGACACACAAACGCACCGTCGAGCCTGACATGTGAACAACAAGCACACACAGCCTTTCATGCAAACCCACCGAGGAGGCATGTCAGGAAGAGCGATGCAGGCGTGTCCACCTGACATGATGGTACTATTTTTGAGGAATGCTCTGTATCGAGGGAAGGAAATGAGCAATGAGATGGAAGACTGTTGTGGAAGATACGCCTGGCGATGTGTGGCTGTGAGCACAGCTGGAGAGATGTGATTAACAAGAAACCCAGAATGCAAAAACAATGGCTTTCTTTTGGAAATACAACTGACGCTACAAAAATTTACTGATTGTAGAACATACAACCTCACATGAACAACATATACCTTATAATAACTTGCCATTTAGAAGCATGACTGAGGTTCACAAAACTGCATCTGAACAAACCACAAGACAATGAAACAATGATCAAACTTGAGTTTTGGTCTAAACTATCCATTGTTGTTGCACAGCAGTGGAAAATGTAGAATTTGGGTTTGTTCTGCAGCCTCAGAACTTGCACAGTTTTCCTGCCATCAAGTGGACCTTAAACTCCTCAGAGTATTCTAGAGGCAAATGTGGAAACCAATAATGAGTTCCATCTTGTTGAAAGAGCTGATTTACTTTGATAACTTTTGTGAACCAGCTTCTCTCTACTCGGCTTTCTGTGCATTTCCATGTTGTAAAAATACACTACATGCCTTTAATTAACATTTTTAAACAGACATTGTTCTGTTAGATGTAAGCAAACTAAATGGTTCTCAAAGTATGTGCTTTATGGACTAGAGTACTGCAAGGGATAGAAAAACTACCAAAAATACACTAGAAAACCTATATTACTATATGTGCCACATCTACAGCTTAATCCAAAATGGATCTTGCAGAAGACAAGGCTCTACATCAGCGTATCAAGGTTGGGAAAGATTAATTTCAAACATTTACTCAAATTATCTGTGATTGGACCACTAAAGTATAAATGGGGAGTTTTTTTATTAATTTGTTGTCCCCTTTTTTCTTCACAATACTTAAATGATATAGGGACTGCAAATCAATTGATGAAGAGTTTCAGGTTTATTCATTCGTCCAACAGTCATACCTTCGAGATTGCCTATTGAAGGAATGTGTTTAGTGTGAGGTTTAGCATTGAGTTGTTCTAAAATGCTAAATGCAGTACCCAGTTTGTGGGCAAATAAAATTTACCTTATTAATATGGAATGGAAGACATCATCCAAAAGGTTTTCAGTAGAGTATAATACTCTTAAAATGACACTCTTTGCATTTATGCATCTTGGAAGTTCCATATAAGCCAGTGGAAGTTTCATTATTTCCTTGTTCTAGGCCCTGCAACTGAAATTGAGAGGACAAAGTGAGCACTGCTGGAGGAGAAGCACATTATGTTTCTTTTTAGACACACAATCATACATCACACTAGAAGTATGCACAAGGTCTCTTTGAATGACAGTCCCACTTCATTTCGTCACACTATTATGATTTTGGATGTTAACAGCAAGGAACTAAGTAGTCATGGAATAAATAAAGAAGTCAGAAACTGTAAAGAATCCCGCTAAACCGTTAACTCTGTATAATATTCCTGCATAGTGGTTAGCTACATGGCTACACAAAAAACATAATAAAAGTCTGTGATAGCAGGACTTACCTAGGGTTCTTATTGCACAGACCACATATTGTTTTAGCTAAATTTGTCCTGTCATGTCCAGTCACTTCCAATATTCATCCACATTTCACTTTGATTCCCCTTTCTCTGTATTTTTTCCTTTGATAATAAAACCTAGACAATGCCTTAGGGTCTTTTTTCACATATTCATCCTATTACAATATGCCCTTGGCAGAATCAACTTTTTTTTTTAATGCAAGAGTAAAATATAAGCCTGTTTAACATGTATACGCCTAAACTCACACTGTGTGTCAATATTACATTTGTCCTCCAAAAGGTATTCAGGTTAAAATGTTAGGAAATGTATTCATGAAGTTCATGTTTTAAGTATTAACCCAAGAGGCATTTTTACACCAGGAAGTTAAATAAAGAAAAGTTTTGTATCACTACAATGGGCATAGTTGCATTTAGACTCTTATGAGCAGTGCACACAGTCTGAAGGGACCTGGGACTTAACCTTGTCTTAATACTCATTGTCTATTCACGCAGCATATTGTATCTGCATACGAAATGTAATCACAGGCTCAGAGTTTTATTAAAGTAAGTGATGTAGAGGATGACTAAGACAGTAATCCCCTATCAGCTGCGCTCACCCTGTCTCATAGCGATAATGGGAAGACAAATTATTTCAGTATGCCATTCACACACATAGAACTTTGACTATCATTTATCTCTCCAAAATGCAAACTGTAACTCAAATTTGAGACAAAAGACCGCAGTGTTCACTCATTATGTTAAGACACTTCAGGCCTACACTGATTTCTCAGAGCTTTGTGACATGAGCTCTGGTGAGAAGAAATTTTCCCTCCTTGTCATCATTAGATTAGAGCTTGTAGTATTTGGGAGAATAAATTAGTTGTGATTGTACTGAACGCCGTCATCCAGACACTAATACATGTCTCCTCTGTCTCTACAGCGTGTCGTTCTCACTGATTACAAAAGACAAGACGTGCCCAACACCAGTGTCATTTCACTCCAGTGGTGTTTGTCTTAAAGTTGTGCCCTGTCATAATATGAGCCCCCACCAGGTCACTGGGAGAGATGTTGAAAAGTGAATTCATTTATAAGCAGAAAGTTGTAGTGCTATAAAAACAGGAGCTAAATTTTAACTGGGTTTGTTTGTAGAATAATAAGATTAGAAGAACACAAAAATGACTGGAATGCAATACAGCCCCTTGCAAATATGTGGAGTACCGTATTAATGCTATAGCTATATTTGCTAATGTATGTAAAGACTTTTAGAAGTTTCAAAACCTCAATTTGCCGCGGTTGCCTCTGTAAGCTTGTGCAGTAAATTCAATGAGAAAGATTGGGAATCCAAACCCCCGCGGTGTTTCAGCGGACGTGGCGTAATGCTCGTTTACCTGGTTCTCACTTCCTGATTCGTAGCCATAATTAAAATAAGCAACACTAGCTGAAAAGTTAGAAATGAATCCAACACAAGTAAGAGAGAGAAACTCCCAAAACTCTGACAAAGACTCCTTTATCAAGTGCGACCAAAACGTAAGCTGACCAGATTTTCAAACCTCAAGACTGGGAAACCTTTATAAACACAAATCAAAGGACAGTAACAGAAATTCCTTCATGGAAAATACTGCGTAAAAGCAATATACCACAAGTAAACACACAAAAAAAACCTGAACTGATTGAGATATCTGTAGAAGTTACCTCTGATAGTTCAGTAAGTAACTTCTACAGACACAATAGTATGGTTAGTTTATGCCAGAGCTGAATGTTTGAATAAGGATGACTGGCAACATTATCAACATAATAATACAACATAATAGTACTACACTTATCTACACTACTGTAGACATGTTTGTTACCTCTCAATGACAATCTGTATGTCGGTGTAATATATGCCATAGTAAAGTAATTCAATTAAAGTTATTACAGTCAAAATGACACCAATGTCTATTCTCTCTCTCTCTATCTGGCTCTCTTGTTCAGTGCAACATTTCTTTAATATACAACATTGTTTTTTAATTATTTGAGGTAGTCACCCAAAGTTTGTTGAAGCATGCATTAAGAAACTATTTTACATGAGCTGTTTCAGAGAATGTTTGGCAGTGGAGAATTTTAAGTCCCTCTAAAGTGGGCTTCCTCATACCCAACATAATTTCCAAAGTGAAGCACCAAGCTGACTGAGCCTTGTTTGGTAGAACTGGTCCGGGTGTGGCTCATCCGTACTCCATCACATCCAGAAACGCCCCTGGCAGATGAGCTACAACTATTTTTCTCCTCCTGGGACAGCTGTTGTAACTGGTCCTGAAAATGGAATGCAGGACTAAAATGGAATTCTTTACTTTTATTTACTGACAAGCTTAATCCTGGAGCAACAGGCGCTGGGAATGGAACCAACAATTAAAAAACAATTAAAAAACCTGAGCACAGATTTGAAGTTGAGCACAATATACACAAATATGGATAAACATTGTTATAAATGGTTTAGACTTAACAATAAACCCATCCATGTAACGTAATTACTATTAATGCTTATTGTTTTATTGTGTGAGTAATTCTAAAAAGTCAACCAAAAAGTGTATAGCCATGGGGACTGTGACACTGACATCTACAAGTGACATGCTGCTTTGGTTATTACAATTGGTTTAAGGTGTGACACGTGGCACTGGCTGTTCCATGTATGGACCAGAGGTTGCATTAACCGAATATTTTCTGTCATTGACATTTAATTTTTTTAGCAGTGATGGCAAAATCTTAATGCCATCTGTCATTTTAACAGATTACTCTGAGGGTGATTTATTGTAATTCCTACTCCTGTCCAGTTGGTGGCGAAATCTTGAATCAATCTTGAGTCTCGTCTTTGTCACGCTGCAGTCAGTTGCAAAAAGGTCAAGGCAGCTGAGTGTGAGTAGTTTCTTCAAACTACCAAATAATTCTGATATTGTTAATAAAGGTGAAAAAAGAGGACATGATGCAGTGGAGGATGAAGGAGGACAGATAATGACAGATAATAATTGTTATGCAATTTTTCACATGCACTCAATAATAAATAAATGTACTTACAAAGGGGTCCAGTATTATATTATACAGTTCAGCAGTGCTTATCAACTGGTGGCGATGGGGCCACATCCGACTTCCCACATTTTTCCATCTGGCACCCCAGTCTGGACTTGAAACTACCGCGTCCTGGGGTCAATCCACAATGCCCCTCAGGACGGCCTTGGGACGAAACACACACCTCCCTCCTGTTACTGTCACAGAGTCAGTTCAAGAGGTGGATGTGCACAATCTTAAACTTTGCACAATGGAAATAGTGAATTTAATCCACTTTAGATAAATGGCGTTCACTCACTCACCGTCTGTCTCTCCTGCTGCACAGACCGGTCCCGGGCCAAGTCAGCTCTGCACAGACTTAACGAGTGAGGCTTATCAAATGCAAACGAAAACAAACCTGTGTCTGAGCTTTACTCTCTTCAAAACAGACAAAAAGTAACGTAACGTAAATGTCCCGTCACCAGAGGAGAACAGAGAAAGTGGTCCTCATTTATCAAAGGTGGCAAAGGCGGCAGTAGCTCAGGGTAGAATCAGGGTCATCTTTCGACCGGCGGGTGGGCGTTTCGATCCCCGCTCGAAACATAACATCCTGCTCTCCCCCACAGTTCAAGATGCTGTTGTGTACTTGGGCAAGACACTTAACCCACCTTGCCTCCATTGGACAGCTGTAACACTGCTAAATGGCTTTGAGTGCCTACTAGGTGGAATTGTTTTTTTAAAAAAAGGTACATACGTTGAAAAATTACAAGCACTTTTAGTTACCCAGTGTATAAACTGTGCTATATAAGTAAAATTGCCTTGCCTTGCCTACAACCATTTTCACGCAATCTTTCAGATTATTGTGTGTTATTATCAATGCAGTCTATAACACAACAATCTCTTTATTTTGTCTTTTATCAGAGGCTGCTTTACGTCACACTCCGTAAAGGCTAATGCTAAGTAATGTCACCAAAGTAAACTGTCAGTTGTTGTTGATTTAAGCAAAAACACACACATGTGTGAAAAGAGAGAAAAATAGGCTTAGATTAGGGCTTAATTTTTAAAGCTGGGGGTAGGAAAACACAGAGAGAATATTTAGGGCAAGTATTCTTCCAGCTAAGAAAAGTAGAAAAAGGTAATGTGTGACTGCGTAGTGACCCAGTCCTGTTCCACTGAGGAGAATAAGGAACTGTTTATCGGTTCCTTTCTTTTCCACCAAATTGTGTAATTTGGTCAAATCTTTGAGAAAGCAGTACAACTGACAATAAAAAATACACCCTAAATCACCTGTATCCATCATTTCATGAGCGCCAAGGTCACATGGGAGTTATTTCAGGCTACTCCATTAGTGGGTTATACAGCGGTGTGGACGTTGCATGCCTCACCTAAATGCTTCCCTTAATTTCCCCTTTGATTCTGCAAACGCTGAAATAAGCCCAAACAGTGCCGGCTGATGCCTTTGGCTTAAAGGTTAATTGATTGGCGGATTATCCCCTTCTAGTCACCTGCTGATGGAGGGAGAAGCACAGAGGTGAAGTATTGTGGAAGCAGAAATTACGCACACCTCTCCTGATGGGACTTTTCTGTTCAAACTGTGAGCCTTACGACATGTTGCGTGTGTTTGTAGCTGAAAAGGAGGAGCTGTCTGGATGAACATTCTCAGCAGTTGATTACCTTTTCTATCAACATTATTATTGCTTTATACTGTATACTTCATAATTAATTTTGTATTTTTTATATTTGTTAGATTAGCTTACATCTCAATTATAACTATCAGACATAATTAGGGTCATACATTTTCTTCTGTTTAATAATAGGAACTTTTTCCTACGATTGACCTGCTTTCAAAATAAAGTCTTGTTTGTGGGTGAACGGTACATATTGTTATGGCTAATGTGAATAATGACACTAGAGACCCGGGCTGGAGTGGGACTTTTTGTCCGGGAATTTTATTACTTAGACGAACCCTTGAATCTTAAAACATAAGGTAAGATACTTGTAAAAACTATAGCTCACAACCATATTTAGGGTCAAAGATGTAGAGGCTGAGCAGCTTATGGCCAAGCGCTAAAGAAGGATGTTAACAGTGTGTAGCCAGACACAAGGACGTACTCAAAACAGATGTAATTCCCTGTATTTTGGGGCATTTTAAATGATGTTATAATATTTTAGCTGGACCCAACATCACAGTCTGAAGGCTTTAAAACCAAAACAATCGAGATCAAAGGTTGTTAATAAAACCCAGCCATTACTCTTTATGCCTATGGTATGGAACCCCCCTAAATTATGGGATTTTGCCCTGAAAAGCCATCACATTGTTCCGCCTCTGTTTTGAGAGAAACCCATCAACAAGCTGTAGCTTTAGCCTCTTTACAGGCCTTTGTATCAAATATTAATAGTTAAGGGCAGTGGCACCTCTCTGAGATCAGATCTACATTTTAATTTTACCCTTTAATTAGCGTGGCTGTGACTCAACAGCGCTAGTCTGAATGAGGTTTACTCATCACTAGAACAATAGAAGGAGCATACTAGTCCGCAAAAAGAAGAACTATACCTGCACGCACTTTATGGAGACCATAGTTCAAAATTTGGTTTACTTACAAATGTGTTTTGCGTTTATGAGCTCTGACAGAACTTACTGTTTACTCGTCAACATGAAAGCGTCTGAGGCGCTTAGACAACACACACGGACCAAAAACTGCAGCGAGAGCTTTTAACTTTGACTTGATCCTTCATGTAGTACAGGCCTTTTAATGTGAGGTTATTAATGTTTGTTTTAACTGGTCTCATAGGCTGCTGCAGGAGAACTCCAGCTGACCGCAGCTCAGATGTGCACTAAAGACACAAGTGGCTCAAGGGTGGTTACGCATGTCAAGTGATGAGAGCGCTCCAGATAAGAACGCATTGACTGAACAGGTTTAATTGTTGTTGTTTTGGTGTTAAACAGCACAGCCCACAATAGTACAACCACAACTTGCCATCTCTCTGATTTTTTGATTAATACGTCCGTTTATGCTATCTGAAAACTGGCACCGGGGGCAATGGGCGGAAAACGTCCATAGTTTATACAGTCATTGACCTCAGTGCATCTAGTTTTATATTCCCGCCTACTTTCACAGGCAGCAAATCATACAGCGGTTCAACAAACTTGACCAAAGACAGAGCTAAAGAGAAAGGAAGGGCATAGTCAGAATGCCAGTAAAAGCAATTGTTAAAAGTTCAAAGCGTTGAGCAGCCTCAATCAGTGTACAGCCGCATTACCGGCCCGGCCCTCATCCTGACGGCCCATCGAGAGATCCCATCGAAATCTACCAATTAGAAATGGGTATCCCTGCTAGAGACCCTTTTACAAGCAATATCATTTAAATTAGCCTTTTATTAAGGTCTACTCATTGAGGAACCATGGATGTGATGTAAGGAAAGCAACCAGTTAATTCCAGTTCTCAACAAACCACAGCATATACCAGGATGGCTATTGGGAGAGTTGCTGTGGTTTTAAAGACATGTCTTGGTCTTTAAGAACAGAAGCAAGTGCAGTATCAAACAATCGCTCTGACTTGGCGGACATCTTGACTGTTTTGGTTAGGCTAGAAAAATTGGGCCAAATGTCTATTTTTTCTTATATTTGCTTTTTGGGACAATTTCCAAAGATTAATATTGAACTCCTAATTGCTAAGAATTATTTTTTTTCTTTCACAATATCTTTAGGCTTTTGAATAATTTCTTGAATCTTTTTTGTCTCTCTACAAATTAACATATGCTATATACTGTGTTAGTGCACTAATTAAGTGCTCTGACTTTGAGTTGACACAAGAACACAAGGCATAATTGTCTCATTGTTGTAATAATTTATAATTTCCTATAGTTAATAATTACTGGTTGCTCCTAGTCCTCTTCAGGTCATGTCTGTCCTGATCATGTCATGTCCTTTATTCTAATACAAACATGAACATAGACATAACTAGACATAGACATAACTTGCCACGGACTACATCCTGCACCTGGTAACTTGTCATAGGGGTGTGTGTGACCGATACGCCTCCTACGGCCTTTACTGCATGATATAAAAACTCATGTATTATTTAATTTTGCAAGCAAACTTTATCCTGCACCATTGTTACATGTGTGTGCTTTGCTTTATTCTGTCAAGAATTAAACCTGATCATTCATTTTAAATTGTACTCTGGTTATTCTGAACTAAATTACAACTCATGCCTGTACACAGACAAATAAACTCCAGCAACAACCTTGGAGTTAACAGGGTTAAAAACAACACATTTATTGTATTTTTTGGACAGTGTACAATAAACCAAAGCAGAGTATAGCTTAACAGCTCATTTCCATCTGTAGTCCTGTATTGTTTTAATGGTAGGGAAAACCATATATGCAAACTCCACACAGAAAGGCCCTTCCCTAGATGGGAATTGAACCCAGGACCTTCTTGCTGTGAGGCAGGATTGCTAACCACTCGGGTTGGACTTGCTCATAGCCCCAAGCTCAGCCGCCATGTGTTGGAGTTTACCCTGGTGAACAAGAGGGTCGCTTTCCAGCGCCTTCGGGATGTGGGATAGGTCTCTTATTGTTGTTTGTGCTTATGAGCAGAATGGCAGGGCAGAATGGCAGAGCAGAGTACCCAGAGCAGTGTTCTGATATTAGACTTCTTTGCTAGTCAGAGTTTGTCCATGACGAACATTGTGTTCAAGCATAAGTGCTAAATGGCAAGATGGCGCTGCTGTGTATGACCTAATATCCACGTCTCTTGACTTTCTTGCTAATTATTGTATTAATCCTGTGTGTCATTAATAATGTGTCATTGCTATTGGTGTATGAACGCCTGACCCTGCTAAAAATACGGGATAAGGTGAACAACCTGAAAGATTTTGTTAAATATGGATATTCAAAAACGCTGCCGCCTTTTCTAGCCACTGTGCCAGCCTATCTGTGGCATCCTTTCTGCACGTTGCCTCGCAACAAGAAGCGGAGACGCAGAAAAAGAGGAGGGGTGCTCGTAAGACTCAAGGCTTACCTGGCTTCATAATGTATGGATGTTTCTGGCTGTTCGCTGAATGGTAAATCTACGGTGTGCGGAGAATTTGACCTGTGTCGCTCCTTAGAGTTCAGCTATCGGTGGCTCTGACCCTGACGCTGGATGTTTACTTCTGTGTTGCCGGCCGGTGAGGATTCAGGTGCAGGGCTGCGTGCGAGAGAATTTCCACCCGCTCAATCCTGCCGCTCTGCAGTCGGTGAACTGTAGGTCGGTGCACGCAGCTTTGATTAACACTCGATTGCTCACAAAAAAGACCTTCATCCTCAACGACTTGATTGCCACTCACAACTTGGATTTTCTCATGCTCACGAAGACCTGGCTAAAACCAGGTGATAACAGCACTTTCTCGGAGCTCCTCCCTTCCGGCTATTCTTTCCTGAGTACGCCGCAAGTGTCCAGTCGTGGTGGTGGTCTGGCTTCTGTCTTCAAACAACACTTGAACTGTCGTCTGCTTCCAGCTAAGAACTATAGTAGCTTTGAGCTTCAGCTATTCTTGGCTCCATTTGCATGTCCTCTACTGTGTGCTGTTGTCTCCAAAATATAATAAGGATTTCATTCCAGATTTCTCTGAGTTACTTGGGGAATTACAAACACAATACAGTTTATTAATTTGTGGTGATTTTAATATTCACGTTTGCTTTCACATGCTCATTTGCTCTTTACTCTCAGGACGAAGTGGTCATCCCACTCTGCACAGAAGTCTTCATCTCCTCCTTCATCTCCACCTGCTCAGAGATTTTCAACATCATTGCTCCTTTCAGGTGCAGAGCTGTCAGGACTCAACTAGAGCCTTGGCTTAATGACACCACCCGTGCCCTTCGACGGAGGTGCAGGCAGGCCGAGCGCAAGTGGAAAAAGGACAAGTTGTTGTTGTTGTTTCACTGGGTATATTAAGACTGGGTATATTGAGAGACAGTATTACTGAATATCAAAATGCTGCCAAAGCAGCTAAATGTCCAGTATCTGTCTGATATTGTTTCCACCAGCTCTAATCGTCTTAGCGCGCTATTCAATACAATTTAGTCTGTTATGAATCCAACTAGTAATGCTCTACAGCAGGCCTCAAAGTCAACCTGTAATGATTTCCTCCATTATTTTGTTGATAAAGTAGCCTCTGTTAAACAGAGCATTAAGAACATGTCTAACAGTTTTGACTCGTGCTCTTCTCTGTGTCCTCTCTGTGTTTAATGTGTTTGAGCCAGTGTAACTCTCTCTTCTCTCTGAGGTGGTCCAGAGGCTGAGAGCGACCAACTGTCCTTTGGACATTATACCTTTTAAAATGCTTAAACAGGTTTTTAACACAGTGGGCCCATGCCTCCTCTCATTTATAAACAGCTGCCTGAGTTCAGGTTCTGTACCAACAGTATTCAAGCACGCAGTGGTCAGGTCTCTGCTAAAAAAACCCAACCTTGATCCTACTGTTTTGTCAAATTTTAGACCTGTGTCCCATTCACCTTTTTTATCCAAGGTTTTGGAAAATATATTTTTCTTACAGTTACAGTCTTTTCTGGAGAACAATCAGATCTTTGAAAAGTTTCAGTCTGGCTTCAGGACACAACACAGCACTGAGTCCGCTCTTCTCAAAGTACAGAACAACATTCTCTTGTCCTTGATGAGAAAAAGCCAGTGCTGCTCATAATGCTGGATCTGCAGCATTTTGACACCGTGGACCACTCAGTCCTCCTGACACGTCTGGATCAACAGGTTGGGCTTCAGGGACCTGTGCTGCAGTGGTTTAGGTCGTATTAAACAGAGAGGACTTTTTTTGTTAGGATTGGTGACCTCTCCTCCTCCTCGGCCCCCATGACCTCTGGTGTGCCACAAGGTTCCATTTTGGGCCCTGTTTTATTTTTCTTGTATTTGTTGTCGTTAGGTGCAGTTATTTCACAATATGTCCTTTCATCTGTACACAGACGACCTGCAGGTTTACCTTCTGGTTGTCCCTGCTTGTCCTGATAGTCTTTAGTCCATCAACGGATGCTTAGAGGACATCAAACTGTGGCTGTCCCAGAATTTCCTCTGTTTGAATGAGGATAAAACTGAATGTATTGTGTTTGGCACATCCAATCTGCCCAGTGTCTTAGCTCCTGGTCCTTTAGCTTTGGCCCCCCCCATCATAACCATGTTGTCAAAAATCTGGGGGTAAAACTAGACAGCAGTCTAAAATTTGACAAACAAATAGATTCGGTGGTTAGGGCAAGCTTTTTTCAGCTTTGCCTCCTTTCAAAGGTTAAACCCTTTTTAAGTCATGCTGACCTGGAGAAAGCTATCCATGCTTTTATCAGCTCCTGCATAGACTACTGCAATGCGCTCTATGTGGGAGTTAACCAAACTGGACTTCACTGTTTGCAGCTTGTGCAAAATGCTGCTGCCTGACTGCTAACTAACAGTCGAACACGAGCACATAACACCAGTCCTGTACTCCCTGCACTGGCTCCCTGTTCAGTTTAGAATTAATTTTAAAATCTTAATGTTTGTTTTTAATGCAGTCACAGGCCTTGCACCTTCTTATTTGTGTGAGATTCTCACCCCTCACCAACCCAGCAGAGCTCTACGTCCTGCTGGTCAACATCTGCTGAAGGTGCCCCGGTCCCGGTTCAAACAGTGGGGCGATCGTTCTTTTGCAGTGGCCGGTCCTAAACTCTGGAACTTGTTGCCCATTGAGTTACGTTCCATCACTGACCGGCCTCTGTTTAAAGCCAAATGTTGTTAAGCACCTTGGTTCAATCTGTGGGTGTTAAAAGGCGCTATATAAATAAATATTGATTGATTGATTGAAGTGTGTCTATCAGTGCACGTGGCACCAGGACACCCTAGGCCCAATAGCTGGTTGTTTCATCAGACCTTATGTCTCATGTATATTATGTATGGCCGTATGTCTTGGACACTCAGGTGAAGAGAGGGGCGGAGCTGTCAACTGTTTGCCAATTGTTGGTGAGTTGGATCCAATGGCAGGGGAGGAGGCTGGGCCTCGGGAGGCCCAAATGTTCTGTGAGGGTTTGTTGGGAATGTTTGGCAGAGTCCTCTGTCAGAGAGATCTTCAACTCCCACCCCTGGCAGAGCTTCAACCAGATCCAGAGCAAAGTTGGAGACATTGAGTCTGAGTAGACCATGTTCTCCACCTCATTGTCACTCGAAGCTGTGGCTGTGAGGTTTCCAGTGCCTGTCAAGGCAGCAGCTTGGTTGGTTTGAGTGATTCCCAAGGCAGTTAAAAGGTAACGGCAGACTGCAGCCCAGGTGGTTGTGGAGGCAAATACTTGGGTCTTTGAGGAGTTTGGTCAGGCCATGTAGAAGGACTATGGGTCGGCCATGAAGAAATTCTTGAAAACTGTCCGAGACCTCAGATGGGGGAAGCAGTAGCCTACCAACACTGTTGACAGTGGAGGTGGAAACCTGCTGACTTCAAATGGGGACATTGTCGGACAGTGGACGGAATACTTTGTTGATCTCCCCATCCCCACTGACAAGTCTTCCACTCAGGAAACAGAGGCCGTGGGCTCGGAGGTGGACTTGTCTATCACCCAAACTAAAGTCACTGTAATAGTTTAGAAGCTCCTCGGTGGCCCTGAGCACCTCAAGTCTCTGGATGTTGTGGGGTTGTCTTGGCTGACACACCTCTGCAACATTGTGTGGTGGTTGGGGACAGTACCTCTAAACTGGCAGACTGGGGTTGGGGTCCCTCTTTTTAAGAGGAAACACCCTCTTAAAAAGAGGGACCCCAATCCCAACTAAAGAGGGATCACACTCCTCAGCTTTCCTGGGAAAGTCAATGCCAGGGTACTGGAGAGGAGAATTTGGCCGAATTTAACCTGGAGGAACTATGAGGTTCTGGAAAATCTGGAAAAAACATTCCACTGTGTCCCTTGCAGCGTCCTGTGGGGGGAGTATGGGGTCCGGGGTGCTAAGGGCTGTCTGGTCCTTGTACAATCACATTGTAATCATTAAATCAGACTTGTAAAGGTGCATTTTGGACTCCGACAGGGCTTCCCTTTGTCAACGGTCCTGTTCAATCTCATTAAAGATTTGAGTCCCTTTACTAAAGACCATCTCCAGAGGATGCTTAAAGTTTAGACCAGCACTGAGATACCAGTAACTTACTTCTTAGAGGACCACATGAATGGGCTATTAGCTCTAGGACTGGAAGAGGCTCTTGAGTGCTGTGGGCTCACAGAAAATAAGCTGCAAATAAATCTGCATGACCACAGACAAATGGGCTAATATACCTTAGAATTTAACACCTTGACTCAGTTTTCAGTGCTATTGTCAAAGATTGCACCTAGCAATCTGTGAGTTACTGTACAACAATAATCATAATAAGTACAAATGCTTATTATATAGATAACAAAAAATGCTTGTGATTGGTCAACTGGTTAACTCAAATGTCTTGTGTAACGCATACTAGGAAATAAAGTTTGAGCCGCTAGCATGAGCTAACTCAGTACAACATTGATTATGCTGTTATATTGATGTAAAAATAATCAATGTCAAAGTCAAATGCATTGGTCATCAATGGCTCTATCTAGTGTGGAACTAGATAGTGCTACAAAAGCATAAAATGTAAGAAATGGGCTACAAATTCATCAAACATATTCCAATTACGTGACATGGTTTCCACGGTAAATAATGCACTTGAAACAGTATGCCACTGGAACTTAGCATCAGAGTACGCAACAAAATCATGAATATTATGGACAAAAATGATGAATTATTGGTTTTATTACTGCTAAATAATTCATAATATTTCCAAATATTGTTTTTAATAAAATAATATTTTATAATTGTTGTCTTGGGCTGGGTCCTAAAATATTTTTGTTTTTGTTTTGTGCCAATGACTAAAGGTAGAACAAATCTTGAACCTGTTCAACCTGTGACAAGTAAAATTCTTTTTTAATACCTGATGTGTGATTCTATAAGAAACATTTCTTCATTTTTTTCTATTCCAAGTGTTTCTCACACCCCTCTTGTGAAGTCTTTGTCCCCATCTGCCCGTCAGCTGTCTAGCAATAATTAGAGCTTCCATCCACAGTGTCCACCCAGTGGGACTTCCTACATGTGAACGCTCACTCCACCGTCATTAGCCACTCAAGACACTGCCACAATTCATCCAGTGCACCACTTGAGCTGTGCTGAAAATCGCCTGCCTTGCTGCGAGTCTTGTCCCTTTCCTCTTTGAAGGAGCATTTCTTCTATGTGGCACTCTGAGGAGGCCTGAGGGGAGCAGCTGGACTCGGCGGGTTGTTGTCAAGCTGAAAAACAGACAAATCTGAGAGGTTTAATTGTTTTTTAATGGGACTGGCTCTAGGTGGGAGACTAGATGAGGGATTGTTAAAAGGTGTTAGTTGTATTTTTGGCATTAAAAATAAACTACAATTATTGACAGTAGGGGGAGTTTGTGCACATCACATGACTGAGTATGTTCTCACTGCCATATGGACAGGCAAAAGCAGGTAAAAATTCATGCTACAAAACAATTTGCGTATTATAGGTCTCACTCTCTCATACTGGTCACTGGAAGTTTAACATGGCACCTAATGACAAAGAACTCTCTATGAATCATTGGGTCAGCCTGTCAGTGCTCAGACCATACACCGCACACAGCATCAAATTGGTCTGCATGATTGTCACCCCAGAAGAAAGCCTCTTCTAAAGATGAGCCCGCAAACAGAACCGTGAATGCCAATATGTACAGTTACATACTGAAGCTGAGCACAATCCTCTCCTTTCGGAGACTGGGCTGAGGGGCAGTATTCGTATAGTGGAAAAGGATTCCAGTGGCAACCTGTGAAGCTCTGGTGAGCTCCATGCACAAGAGGGACATGGTAGTGCTGGAAAATAATGGTGGCCACACAAAATATTGACACTATAACAGCGGACTCAGAACCCAAATGCACGACCCCAGACTCAGAATGTTGTGACCCGTTGGCGTCAAAGAGACACTCGTTGCCGTATGCCCTGGCTGTAAAAGGCGCCCTAGCACGCTGAATGTGGACACCAATGCCGGGGGAAGACCTATGCTCATAAGTCTCCCCCTTTCAATCTCCAGACTAGGAGCCTGGATCAGAAATGGCTAGGACTGAAGGGAACCCCCGGCCTGCAGCAGTGTGTCGGGTTGGTCGGGGAGAGGCCACGGGTCCATCGCCACCATCTGCACCAGGTCCGGATACCACCCGGCACCCGACTGTCCGGAGCCACCAGCAGGATGTGAAGGCCCTGCGACCTCACCCTGTGAAGTAGAGGGGCCAGGAGGCGTAGTGGAAGGCATAGACGAGGCCTGTGGGCCACGACTCCTGAGCCAGCATGTCCACCCCTAGCGGTGGGTCGTCTGACAGCCTGAGTGAGAACCAGAGTGGGCACTGTGCGTTCTCTGAACAGGTCGGCCACTGTCTGACCGAACCGGCACCAGATCTGTTGTGCGACCTTGGGCGCCAAGCCCCATTCGTTGCATAGAGGGCCACCCCGGGACATCCTGTCTGTTATGTTCCGGTCGGACAACCCAAATGCAGGCACACACGTACAGTTCACAAAAACAAGTTTATTTAAATGATCAACTTATAACTGTCGGTTTCTTCGGGGATAACGAGGGGTAGCAGGGTCCGGACTGGGTTGAGCTGGAGCGTGACGAGATGAAGGACCGGCGAGGCTCAGGGATGATCGAGGAGGCGAGAACCGGACTGGAGGTAGGGCGGGAAGGATCTGCGGTGAACAAAGGAAACAGGTAAGTACATACATAAATCCAAACTCTACGAACGCGAGGCGTATTACTAACTGTAGTCAATGTTACGATCTGGCGTCGAGGAGCAGGCTGCGGTGCTTCTTATTCCCTCTTGATTGTTCACTCGGCTCAGCTGGGCTTGCTTCGCCGCGCTCCCGCACACCTGTCTCCTCTCTGCGAATCAGTAGGGCGGGAGCCCGGCACAGAGGCCACGGCCAACTGTGCCGAGTCCTGATCCCCGTGACAGTACCCCCTCTATGGACGCCACCTGGCGGCTATCCATTTCTCCGGATGGCGTAGAAAAATTCTCGGATCAGGATGGATCCAGAATGTTTTTCCGTGGCACCCAACAGCGTTCCTCCGGCCCATAACCCTCCCAATCCACTAAAAACTGAAGGCCTCGACCCGGCGCCGTACATCCATAATCCGCCGTGCCGTGTAAGCTGGGTGATCGCCAATCATCCTGGGCGGCGCGGGGAGGACAGGGGAACTCAATGGGCTGGAGCTGACCGGCTTGATCCTGGACACGTGGAAGGTAGGGTGAATCCTAAGGGACCGAGGAGCTTGAGTCGAACTGCCGCCGGGTTGATGACCTTCTCTATTTCGAACGGGCCGATGAACCGTGGTGCCAATTTTGTAGCTTCCACCCGTACGGCAAGTCCCTGGATGACAGCCAGACCTTCTGACCCGGAGAGTATCTAGGGGCGGGGTGCGGTGTCGGTTGGCTTGGACTTGCGATTGAGCCGAGGCCCGCACCAGAGCTGATCGGGCCCTTCTCCAGACCTGATGGCACCGTCTCAAGTGATCCTGAATGGACGGAACTGCCAGCTCTTGTTCCTGGTCAGAAAATAAAGGGGTTGGTAACCATAACAGCATTGGAAGGAGACATACCCAGGAGGTGTTCACCAACGTGTTGTGGGCATATTCTACCCATGGCAGCTGAGCACTCCAACTTGCCGGATTGGCAGATGAGGTGCACCTCAGGGCCACCTCCATCTGTTGGTTCGCCCTTTCCGTCTGTCCGTTTGTCTGTGGATGATACCCAGAGGAGAGGCTAACCTTGATCTCTAACGCCGTGCAAAATGCCTTCCAAACCTGGGAGGTGAACTGTGGACCTCTGTCTGACACAATGTCCCGAGGAATCCCGTGTAGCCGGAACAGATGCTTCACCAGGAGATCAGCGGTCTCCCTGGCGGATGGAAGCTTAGTCAACGGCACAAAGTGAGCTGTTTTGGAGAAGCGATCAACGATCGTCAGCACCACCGTATGTCCGTTCGATGGCGGGAGTCCCGTGAACGAAGTCCAAAGCCACATGAGACCACGGCCGGCTGGGAATAGGTAGTGGCTGTAACAGTCCTGCTGGGGGTCGATGGAGGGCCTTATTCTGGGAACAAACTGGACAAGCTGCGATGTAGTCCTTAGTGTCTCTGTCCATGGTGGGCCACCAAAATTTGCTGCGTAGGACAGCCAGGGTGCGACCCATCCCTGGATGGCACGTGAGTCGGGTCCCATGGGCCCAGTGTAACACCTCCGACCTGACCGGATCTGGTACAAACATAGCGTTAGCCGGCCCTGTCCCTGGATCGGGTGCAGACGCGTTGAGCCACCCGGACTCGATCTTCTATTTCCCAGGTGAGGGTTGCCAGAATGCGCGACTGGGGCAGGATGTGCTCCTCCTCAGGCGCCGACTGCTCCGTGGAAAAAACTCTGGATAGTGCATCTGGTTTGATGTTCCTGGAACCTGGGCGATAAGTAAGCACAAAATTAAAACGGTCAAAAACAATGCCCACCTTGCCTGCCGAGAGTTCAGTCTCTTTGCTGTCTGTATGTAGGTCAGGTTCTTATGGTCGGACCAGACCACAAACGGTTGAATGGCCCCCTCCAGCCAATGACGCCACTCCTCTAAGGCCAACTTGACCGCCAGGAGCTCTCTGTTCCCCACATCGTAGTTCCGCTCTGCTGCCGAGAGCTTACGTGAGTAGTAGGCGCAGGGGTGGAGCTTCTGGTCAGTGGAAGAGCGCTGGGAAAGAACTGCTCCTACTCCGTCTCCGAAGCGTCGACCTCCACCACAAACTGCAGTTCAGGATCTGGCTGTATGAGTACAGGGGCCGACGTAAACCGCTGCTTCAGGTCCTTGAATGCTCCTTCTGCCTCCGGAGTCCAGACAAAAGGTCGCGCAGTGGACGTAAGAGCCGTCAAAGGCGTTGCCAGTCTACTGAAGTTCCGGATAAATCTCCTGTAGAAATTAGCAAAACCCAAAAATCGCTGAACCTCCTTGCGGCTGGACGGAACCGGCCACTCCCTTACCGCCGTGACCTTCTCCGGGTCCATTTGGATCTGTCCCTGCGCGATAATGTAGCCGAGGAAGGTAACGGACGGTGCGTGGAACTCACATTTCTCGGCCTTCACAAACAGCTTATTCTCTAATAGTCTCTGTAGTACTCTCCGGACATGCCTCTGGTGTTCCTCCAAGTCTTTAGAAAAATCAAGATATCATCCAAATAAACAAAAACAAACCGTCCAATCATGTCCCGTAAAACATCGTTAACTAGGTTCTGGAAAACCGCAGGGGCATTCGTGAGTCCGAACGGCATCACCAGATACTCGAAATGGCCCAAAGGAGTGTTAAAGCGGTCTTCCACTCATCCCCCTCCCTAATACGTACCAAATGGTATGCGTTACGGAGGTCTAGTTTAGTGAAAATCCTGGATCCCCGGGGAGTGAAAACAGAGCTGATCAACGGGAGTGGGTATTTGTTCTTTATGGTGATCTTGTTTAGCCCCGGTAATCTATGCATGGTCTCAATGATTTGTCCTTCTTGTCCACAAAGAAAAACCCGCACCTACCGGAGAGGACGAGGGTTGTATTATCCCGGCTGCCAAGGACTCCTGGATGTATTTTTCCATTGCCTCGTTCTCTGGTCTCGAGATGGTGTAGAGACGGCTGTGGGGGAGAGGAGCACCTGGGAGGAGGTCGATGGCGCAGTCATAGGGTCGGTGAGGTGGAAGCGACAAAGCCTGATGCTTACAAAACACCGCCGACAGGTCGTGGTAGATGGACGGAACCGAAGACAGATCCGTAGGTTCAGGTACCGGGTTGGATCTAGAGGAAACAGGGGGCAAAGCAGACTGCAGGCAAGATAAATGGCAAAAGTTACTCCATGACACCACTTGGTATGTTGCCCAGTCTATGTGGGGGTTATGTTGTCTTAGCCAAGGTAGACCCAATACAATAGGAGTGTGCACACACTCAAAAATGTAAAACTAATAGTTTCTTTATGATTACCCGACAGGAGGAAGGTTACGGAATCGTCTGTTCTCTGATCTGGGTCAGCACCTCTCCGTTCAAAGCCTTAACTTCCAACGGCACCTCCAACGGCACAGTCCGGATGCCCAACCTCTTAGCCACTCCCCGGTCTAAAAGGCTTTCATCCGCTCCTGAATCAATCATAACCTCAAAAGATCGGGTCCGATCTGTTAAAATAATCGTTCCCTCCATTCTCACAGGCTTGGGAGATGAATGGACTTGGCTCAGCAGTACCTCTCCCATTACTGCCGAGCCCCCTTTTCCCGGACGGAGAGGACACGAAGCCGGAAATGTCCTAACCTCCCGCAGTAGAGGCAGCTCCCAGTACTGACTCGGCGATGTCTCTCCTCCTCAGTCAGATGAGTTCGGCCCACTTGCATGGGTTCAGGTGCGGCTGGTTGCAGTGGCCTACTCGGTGGATCCGGATAACCGCTGGTTAGGCCTCCTCAGTCTCGTCCGCCACCCCGCGGTTCTCTCTCTCGTTGGGCTGGGAAAAACCCCTTGAGGCGCGGTGATTCCCGGCCGTGGACTTGTAGCTGACCTCTGTGATGCCTGTAGGTCGGCCTTCTCCTCTGTCGCTCCGTAGGCGGTTATCAATCCTGATGACCCCGTTATGAGTTCATATAGGCTCTCTGGTGGATCCCGTGCCGCCATCTCGCCCTTAAGTTCCTCGGAAATGGCATTCAAAAATGCTCCACGAAGAGCCTCCTCGTTCCACTCGCTCTCCGCGGCTAGTGATCGAAACTCGATCGCGAATTCCGCCACACTGCGATTACCCTGTCGAATTGAAAACAGTCTTTTAGTAGCCTCTTCTCCTCGAACCGGATGATCAAAGATCATTCTCATCTCCGCGATGAAGGCAGCGTAGGAGAAACATACAGCTTCCTGTCTCTCCCAAACAGCCGAGGCCCAGTCTAATGCCTGCCCCCTCAAACAGCCTATTAAAAAGGCGATTCTTGAACGTTCACTTTTATAAGTCTGTGACTGTTGTTCAAAAACTAGGGAGCACTGTGTTAAAAACGCCCTGCATGACCCCAGATCTCCACTATACGGTGCAGGCGGTGGTACATACCCTCTCTGTACCCGGAGGTGGGGCCTCCGTAGTCGGCGCGGAGAGGGTGGGAGCGCCAGTAGCCGGTGGTGTGTTCAGGGCCGCCATCCTGTCGCTCAGCCCCGATAGGTTACGGAAAACTCCTTCATGTGGTCCATGAGAGCCTGTAGAGTAGCGTCATGCTGTTCCAGAAGCGCGGTCTGAGCCGCGACCGTCTGTGGCAGGGTGTGTGGCTCTGCTGGGTTCATTCTGGCCAGATCGTACTGTTATGTTCGGTCGGACAACCCAAATGCAGGCACACACGTACAGTTCACAAAAACAAGTTTATTTAAATGATCAACTTATAACTGTCGGTTTCTTCGGGATAACGAGGGGTAGCAGGGTCCGGACCGGGTTGAGCTGGAGCGTGGCGAGATGAAGGACCGGCGAGGCTCAGGGATGATCGAGGAGGGGCGAGAACCGGACTGGAGGTAGGACGGGAAGGATCTGCGGTGAACAAAGGAAACAGGTAAGTACATACATAAATCCAAACTCTACGAACGCGAGACGTATTACTAACTGTAGTCAATGTTACGATCTGGCGTCGAGGAGCAGGCTGCGGTGCTTCTTATTCCCTC
The DNA here is from genome assembly GCA_024349245.1 of Neodontobutis hainanensis. Taxonomy (NCBI): domain Eukaryota; kingdom Metazoa; phylum Chordata; class Actinopteri; order Gobiiformes; family Odontobutidae; genus Neodontobutis; species Neodontobutis hainanensis. The sequence continues at coordinate 2,018,908 of JALDNG010000187.1, forward strand.
TTGATTGTTCACTCGGCTCAGCTGGGCTTGCTTCGCCGGCGCTCCCGCACACCTGTCTCCTCTCTGCGAATCAGTAGGGCGGGAGCCCGGCACGGAGGCCACGCCAACTGTGCCGAGTCCTGATCCCCCGTGACACTGTCTGCCCCTGCGTTGAGTGTCCCGGGCACATGCCGCGCCCTTAGGGAGGCCAGGTGTGTGTCTGCCCACATTAGGATCTCTGCTACCATCCAATGAATGAGGGGTGACCTGGTCCCTCCCTGCCTGTTCAGGTAGGCCACAACTGTCGTGTTGTTCGACCTGACAATCACGTGCTCTTGTTTCAAGCTGGGGGAAAAGTGCAGCAGCACCATCTGCACCGCCACCATCTCCAGTACATTTATATGGGATAGCGTTGACTCCCAGGCCCCGCCCACTGCAAGCCGGCCCAAGGTCCCGCCCCACCTGGTAAACGAAGCGTCCGTGAACACTTCCACACAGTGTGAGATGCATCCCAAGCGCACTCCCAGTTGGAGACGGTCCGTTTTAAATAAAATAAAATAAATATTTTGCATACAACTTTCCAGGGAACTTGAGAGAAACGTATGTAGGTTTATTGGTTTGAAAAGTTGGAGCAACTGCAAAACCACTTCTGCCCCTTTAATAGAATCATAACCTGCCCTCTGCCTTAATTTCAGACTATAGAATTTCCAGAAAGTGACACCAAGTGCAAACAAAACTTATTACAATATCAATATAATAGCCCAGCTCCTTCCATTGGGTTTTAGAAAGCTTTATGTGACACTCCAAGAGTGTTTATTAGAACTGATTATACACAATTGAAAGCAAACTATTTCTGTATTTAACTGTATTCCATAAAAGTTTACACAATGCACCTTCCACCTTGGGAACCCTCTCTCATTTTGTAAAATAATTAACTATGATTCAGAACCAATTCATCTGTCACTTTGGATTAGCTCAAGAGGTTAAAGTATTTTTAAAGTAATGAGGTAGTTCTTTCTTCCTGAGACATTTTCTTCAATGGCCCATTTGAGCCAGCTGATTGCTACCTGTAGAGCTAATAATGTCATGAAGCCATGAGCTGGGAAAAATTGGCACTAGAGTCTCAGCGGCTGTAGTTAAGTAAAAAGTTAAAGCAAACTTTCTTCTGGAAATGAGTGATGAAGTGGTGAAAGATTTTTTCCTGAAGCTTAAAAAACACCATGGTTAACTGGTTATTTTGGTCTATTGACAAAAACGTTTCAAAAGCATAAACTAGTCTAGTGTAGCTTTACAAAGTTTGTAAGGATTATTTGACACACTGTGCAATAAATGTTAGATTGCATATAACAATCTTTAGTGGAGATGTGCCATAGTAGTATACAATTTAACGTGCTTAAAAAAGAGAGAAATACTATTTTGATATTGTGGTTTTTAGAAAAGAAAAAGGACACCTTGGAGCCAATGTGACATAAAAAACCTTGAGGTAAGTCATATTTGTTTCCCTAGCCATCTAGCCTACATCTGAGATTGAATTTTATATTACAGAATTACTAATGTGACTTGTAACACCATTATTAAAATTTACCTAAATTTGCCACTGTCAAATATCCAATCAAAAGTATTCTTTGGTCATACGTGTGAGATAAGTTATGTTTTATTACACTCTAATGTACAACCACCAATTTAAAGCTGTGAAATGTTATCACTAATTCAGTGTCTGTCGATCGTTTAATAAAAAAAATCACTCGCTAATAAAATGGCTTTGGAGAATAAGTGCTTTGGAGCAAAGACCTACTGCAGCTGCAGAGGAACATCATTCAACATCATTCTCTTTAAAATGAACATGCACTCTTTACCCTTAGGCTCAAAATGGGTCCCTCCAATAAAAGTGTAATGTATTTTTTGTTTCCTTTTCCCTGCATGAGATCTTTTCAACAACTATAGACCTAACCAAACAGATAAAGTTTTTTATTACTTTTTTATATTTTTTATGTTTTGATGTTTTTTTTTTTGTCCTAAGAACACCTTATTGTTTTAGCAGAATAAACACAATACATGCAATATTTTTAAAAAATATAGCACAAACTGGAATGTTTGGGATGAGGTTATTACAGCCTTGAGAGAGTCAATAATTGATAACAACACTGATTTTGATGCATTATTATTTTTGGAGCAATGAGAGTTTATTTATAAAAACCTGCTCTCTTTACATATAGACCCAAAACATATTCAAAATAAAACACCCACAAGATTACAATTCTACAGATTCAGTTTTTGTTACAGCTCATACCCTGGCAGAATTTCAGATTTGTTTGGCCCATTTTTGTAGAGAATGTCAACATGAACGATAACACAAAATATTTCCTTTCTCTCTTAGTTTGTGGTTGAGTGAACCCATTTATTGTCAAACAACTTTTACTCTTTTTAAATAATAATGACAAGAGAAACTACCCAAATTACCCTGATTAAAAGTGATTTTGGCCTGATAACATGCACAAGTTGACACAAACAGGTTTGAATGTCTACTAAAGGTAACCATCCTCACCTGTGATCTGTTTGCTTGTAATCAGTGTGTGTATAAAAGGTCAGTGAGTTTATAGTCCTGACAGACCCTTGCATCTTTCATCCAAGAGTAGGTTCTGGACTCGCCATCTCTGTCTCTCTGGAGTGATCTCAAATGTGCAGTTCATGCAAGACAGCCCAAGAATTCACAAAAACCTGTGAGAAGAATGGGCAGCTTTACCATTTGAGAAAATAAAGAGCCTCATTCACAACTACCACAAAAGACTTCAAGTTGTCATTGATGTTAAAAGTACCAATACACAGTATTATGAACCATCCTTCGACCGGTGGATGGGCGCTTCAATCCCCACCTGATACATCCCAAAACATCATAACATCCTGCTCTCCCCACATACTGTTGTTGTGTCCTTGGGCAAGACACTTAACCTACATTGCCTCCAGTGGTGTTCTGAAACACTGGTAAATTGTTTAATGTATGTAAAGCGCTTTGAGTGCTTACTACAGTAGGTGGAAAAGCACTATATAAAAAATTATTATTTAAGACCCAGTGATTGGGGACCCCTGCTACATTGTATGGGTTTGAGTCAGTACAGAGCAGAGTTTTCAGGTAATGCAACTTTCAAATAAATGCCAGTAGAATTATTGTATTACATCTCCAAGGCTATTTTATACAACAGACAGTAACAATCAAATCTGTGCTGTGAAAACATCTAGACATTGTTGCAGCTTCCCCAGTGTGTCTGTGCTTCCCTGCTGCAGTGTGGACAATAATCTATTCCAATGAGAGGTTTTAGAGCCATAAAACCAGAGAAAAAGAATAACATTGATTTACTGAAAGCACAGCAGAATCTCATCATTTTGTCAATATGGAACCAGCAATGCCATTTTTGCACACACCATTGGAATTTTCTTCAGGATCGCTTTCCAAAGACTGTGCTGTAACAAGTTGAAATGAAAAGAACTGAAATATACTCTTTAAATTCTCCTATTCTTTCTGCTCTGACATATGTGAGGATACAAAAAGAAGTGAAAGCATGCATTATAGCTAAGGCACATGTATGCCACCTTCTCCTAAGCTCTAGGGGAATGTCAGTTGCATTGAGTTTTTTAATGTAAATGTTAAAGATTACATTTGTCGTTAATGGCCTTTTCTGACTATACTGTGCATTTGATCTTCCCATTATATACAAAGTATATACTAATTTAACCAGATAATTAACCAAGGAGGAAAGCTACTTATGCGTTAATTAACATACAAAATAAACCAGATGAACACTACATTTATACGGTTGTACAGTGACAAGTATGTGAACCTTTTGGAATTTTATGGTTTTCTGAATAAATTTCTCTTAAAATGTGATCTGATCTTCATCTAAGTCAAGGGTATACATCACATAATGTGTCTAAAAATAATTACACAAAGGAATTCTGATCGTTCATGTCTTTATTGAACACACTCAATCAACATTCAAAATAGCAGTGGAAAAAGTAAGTGAACCCTTGGAAATATTAACTGGCTGACCCTTCCTTGGCAGCAATAACCTCAACCAGGCTCTTCCTGTAGCTGTGGATCAGACCTGCACATCGTTGAGGAGGAATCATAGCCCATTCTTCCTGGAAGAACGGCTTTAGCTCTGTCATAATCTTTAAACGCGTCTCATGTGTGTGGCCCTCTTCAAGACAGTCCATAGCATCTCTATTGGGTTGAGGTCTGGGTTCTGACTGAAAAGGCAGATTTTGTTTTTCTTGCTCCGATGTTTGGGTTGTTGTCCTGTTGCATCACCTTTTACAGAGTTTCAGCTGACGTTCAGACATCACATTATCCTGAAGAAATGTCTGATTTGCTTGGGAATTCATCTTCCCCTCAATAATTGAAGCTGGCTAGGCCCTGATGCAGCAAAGCAGGCCCAAATCTTGATGTTTCCTCCACTACTTTACAGTTTGGATGCTGTTTTAATGATTATATGCCATGCCCTTTCTACACCAGATGTAGCGTTGTGCGTTTTTTCCAAGTGGTTCAAACATTTTTCCAATACCACTGTGGAGTGTCAGTGTGCTCTTTTGCAAATTTCAGGCATGCAGCAATGTTCTTTATAGTAAGCAGTGGCTTCCTTTGTGGCTGTCTTGCCGTGGATACCCTGCTTGTTTTATGTGTTGTAGACTCATGAACAGAGATGTTAGCAAGTTCCAGTGATGCCTTCAAATCTTGTTGTTTTTGTTACCTCGTTGATGAGTCTTTGTTGTGCTCTTGGTGTCATTTTGACTGGGCGCACATTTCTCTGTAGAGTAGCAACAGTCTCAAAGCGTCTCCATTTGTAGATTGTTGGCCTAACTGTAAACTGGTGAATTTCTAAAGTCTTTGAAATAACTTTGTAACCCTTTACAGCTTAATGTAAAGTAACAATTCTTGATCGTAGCTCCTCTGAAAGCTCTGTTTGGCGAGGCATGGCTCACGTGTTCTTCTTATGCACAGCAAAATCTAAAAATGTGAGGGATTTTTATCAGTCAAAGTAGCTGTAGTCCACACCATCCAAACATATGATCTTAACGAGACTCCAAGTGTGCAAAAACTCTACTCCAATTAGCTTTTTAGAGGTCATTAACTCAAGGGTTCACATACTTTTTCCACAAGCACTATGAGGTTTTTTGGTTGTTCTGAAAGACAGGAAAGATCAGAATTTTTGGTGTAATTATTTTTAGACACATTATGTTAGTCAATATCCTTGACTTAGATGGAGATCAGATCACATTTTATTCAGAAAACCAAGAATATTTACAAGCTTTTATTTTACTCATTAGAATAATTTAAGTACAACCACATCACTCCAGTTTCTTAGACAAGAGACAACTTTAAAATAGTACTGTTGGTTTACAAGTCTCTTAATGGTTTAGCACCAGAATATATTTCTGATATGCAAGTTTTTTAATAACCTTCTTGGACTCTGAGAACATGTGGGACAGGCCTTCTGCTCGTTAGAACCTAACATGGTAAAGCAGCGTTTAAGTTTCAGCCGCCAAAAAAATGAAACAAACCTCAATTTTAACAATGTTAAATGTTCTTTTGTTCCGCCTACATTCAGTAAAGTATTCAGTATTTTTTTTAATTCTGTATTTTCTTTATGTTTCTTATTCTAAATCTTGTCTGTGTGCTTGAGGCACCTTGGAGCCCAAACATGTACATTATGCTTATTTTGTGTTTTTGTTTCTAAATATCTCAGTTAAGTTAAAAACTGAGTTGTATGAAATTTGGCCAGGATTACTTTGTTTACCAGTATTTAAAAAAAATGATGATCCCCTCTGTTGCAAGGTGTTTAGATTTGGAGATATGCATTTTATCTACACCCTTTACCCTCAGGAAAGAGGTCCATTTGACCCATTATAACCGCAGGTGTGAAAGTTGGGTCATCAAAGAACACATGAGCCAAATAAAGTGAATGTGGTTGACAATATATTTTGTGTGTGTGTCAGTTGGGAAGGGGGGTCATCAAAGGATAAGTGGGCACTGTTTATGTCTTTTCTTTCATCATTGCTGTTCACAAGTTGTCATGCTGTCCCGCTCTCCTCTGGGGGAGTGGATGCTGTTGTGTCGTCCCTCTGTCCCGCTCTCCTCTGGGGGAGTGGATGCTGTTGTGTCGTCCCTCTGTCCCGCTCTCCTCTGGGGGAGTGGAGGCTGTCGTCCCTCTGTCCCGCTCTCCTCTGTGGAGTGGATACTGTTGCAGATGTCCACCCTGCTGTTAGACGTCCCAGTGACGATTGGACCTTAGCTGTGCCCCATCTGTGCTTTTTTTTTTCCCCCAATCAATGGACCCGTGGACTTTGGGCCTGATGTGTGTGCCCCCTGGACAGTGTCCAGTTAGTCGTAGATGTAACTGACATTTAGACACAGACAATGACAGACAACCATTCCCTCACACATTCATTTACTAGGGACACTTTAGAGACACAGAGATTATAAAGGGAACTAAATGAGACACAGGTGGAGCACATTAGGGGCGGGCAGGCAATCACAAAGGAGGGAAAGACACAAGGGCAGGAAGTCAATCTGAAATAACACAGGGGCAAGACACAGGAAGTTAAATAAGCATATACAATAGACACGAGGTTGGGACATGACAGCCGGAGTACCCGGAGAGAACCCTTGGTAACATGACTCACAACCTTCTTGCTAACTGCTCTGCCACAGTGCAGTGGTTAGTGCTCCTAACCACTCTGTACAAAAAGCATAAAAATATACACAAATAAAAATCTTTATATCTATGAATAGGTCTGGGGAAAAGATCTGATGCGCTAAAATAAAAAACAAAAGTATATATAACATTTTTATTACAGGTTTTAAAGAGAGGGACCGCTTTGGGCCTATGGATAAAGAGTGTTAAAGTTTTTATGAATAAACTCATAAACTCATTGCTCCAAAAATAATAATGTATGAAAATCAATGTTAATAATTATTGACCTTCTCAAGGCTGTGATAACCTCATCCCAAACATTCCACTTGGCACATTCTTTTTGGAAAACAAAAACGGCATACAAACATAAAAAATGTATAAAGTAATACAATTTTTTTCATCATTGGTTAGAGCTGAAGTTGTTCTGAAGCAAATTGTAATTGTTCATTGTAATTTGTAATTTAAATCTAAACTCTGGCAGAATGGTTAACGCTCCTGTCCTACACAAGAAGGTTTGTATGGGTTAAAGCTCCGAACCTCTTGCAGTGAGTCTGCATGTCCTGCAGAGCATTGGTTCTCTCCACTCTAACCGTATCCGTCCAAAAACATGCTTGTGTACAGTTGCTGAGTTGATGAATCTAAGTTGCCCCTAGGGAATGAATATGATAGTGAACAGCTGTTTGTCAGTGTATGTCTCTAAGTGTTAGCCATCCTGACTGGCCAATGTTCAGAGTAAACTTTTACCTCAGACTCAAAGTAGCTGGGATAGGCTCCAGCCTGTATGACACCCAATGGAGTGAGATGCCATGGCTTTGTGTTACGGATGGAACAGGCATGTCTAGTTTGAAATAGCAATGGCATTGTGTACACCTTTCCATTAAAATTGCCCTTCAAAAACCATTGCATATGCTGCTTGATTCTAATGTAAAAATAAGTGTGTCTCATAAGTGAGCTCTGACTATATGAAATGAATTCTAGATGCAGCAGTGACTTTGTTGGTAATGGCAGAAGCACTTTATGTCATCATTTGAAGACATTAGGCCATCTGCCAAATGTGGTAATTTCTACTCCTTTTAAAAGTCACTATTCCTGCTTTGAATAGGAAGAAGAAATTATATAAAATTGCTGCAAAACATCTTTAGAAAAAATAAAAAGCCCCAGCTAATGTAGATTATATTTATTCCACATTAAAAGCAATAATTAAAACATGTGACATTTTAGTGGCATATACTTTGTAATCATTAAACTAATTGATTGATCACGGGAAAGTTTATTTTGTATTATAGTGTCAAATTAGAGTCCTCCTTTCATTAATGTGGAGTAAAATCACCAAGCTTAATACCATTATTCAATATAAATAAATAAACAGAATGTTCAGTCATGCTGCCCCAAGCTAAGCCTGACACTCCCCAGGAGCAAAACTGCAGGAGTGGTTGATACATGCGATTCATCCACAATCTCCTGCCTAACATAAATATTATTATTATTATAATGACTAGAAAAATTCCACTTGATGCTGACATTGTATTGGCCGGTTTTGTACCTGCTTCAATGTACTGTATTAGTCCATGTTAGGTATAATCACCAATCTTCACCATTATATAATCATCATATATCATCAATAAATGAACTATGAGTAAATAGCTTCTGTGTGCTTCACTCACTTTGTCAAAAACTGAAACTCTCTGTTTCCATGGTTACGTACCAAGCATAAGCAGAACTGTTGCCATTGTCCACCAGTTGTTGGAAAATGCTGGGAGGAGATCTCCCAGAAGAATAATGGGGCATGCACTGAATGTGAATAAATCTATTTGCAAAAATGTGACCAACGGATATTTTTTTATTTGTCAGATTGCCATCCAAAGGTGAGATCTTTCAATGATTTCCAAGGTGGCATACATACTGCAAAGGGTCCAGGGTCTCTAGGAAACTGCTCTGAATGTTGTCCAGAACCCCTCATACGTTTACATACAGTACCCTGGCAGAATCTGTGATTGTTTGGCCATTTTTCAGAGAATATGAGTGATAACACAATGAATGATTCACTCATAGTAAGTGGTTGGGTGAAGTAATTTATTGTCAAACAACTGTTTACTTTTTTTTAAAATCAAAATGACATCAGAAACTACACAAATAATCAAAAGGCAGTCATTTTCAATTTTACAGCTTTCTTTCTAAACACGTTTATTTAATGCCAGCAGAAATTCTTGTTTCATCTTTTTGTTGTGAACTTGCTGTGTGTTGAGATGAAAATGTACAGACAGTCTTTGGTCTGATGTTTTAAAACAGCTTGTGGTAAGCTTTTTTAGTATGTAAACTTATGACCACAACTGTACATTTCCATTTTGGCCCTCCGAGGGAAAAGTTTGGGCACCCCTAGAATAGGGAGTGCATTTGGACACACCCATTGACAGATCATAAGATAATGGACTCGAACAAGAGCTTAAAGAATGACAAAATATTTTACTTGAACAATATAATATTTTATTCTAACTAAAGCCTTCTACTTCACTGTTGCTGTAACATGACTACCATATGGCTTGTACCAAAAGGGGTACATCATGTTTGATGTTCCATTTAATAGGCACTTTGTAATGACCGTGCTTTTACATAGCACAAACTAAAGTATGGCGCAATCTATTGTGTGATTCTAATGTAATTCTCCTCAGTATACACAGTCATAATGTTTATGAGAGCCAGGGTATTGCAGCTGTAGAACATGTGCACTTGCTGAAACAGTTTAGTCTATATATATGGTGCAAGCACATTAACTCAAAATCAGTCCTTGAAAAACATTTCCAAGAGCTTCTGCTGGTCTCATTAATGACATTACTATTGCTGGGAAGCTGGGTACAGACTGAGCAACAACAAACCCGACGCCATCTGTTGCTCTCTCTGTATTACTGATATTATTGTAGAAGAAGTCTGTGCATTCTGCCAATGTGCAAAAGCTTTTCATTGAGAAATATGAAGCTTTTAAATCTCATGGGATTTTAAACTCAGTCAGTCAGTATGTTTGCCATTCTGGGGCATTAAAGTCACAGCAATATCAGGGAACGACAGCTGGCAATACACTCATCTGTTGCCGTACAAGAAAAGAAAATTCTGATAAAAAAAGATAGTTTGTCACTGACGTTATAAAGCCTTGTTTTTCTCATACGGATTACGTGACTCAATGAATTCAGTTGGAAAAAGATACAAGCGGACAAGGAATAAAGCTAATAATTTGAAAAAAAAACAGTAAGTACATAATTTCTTACAAATGCTCTCTTCAGGGGTCGCCACATTAAATTATCTAATGGTTTACATCTTTAGTTTGGCATAGGTTATTATGCCAAATGGCCTTCCCAACACAACCTTGTCCATTAAAACGGGCTTGAGACCGGCACAGACCCCTTGTGGCCGGAGTTCTTTGTTGGGCAATTGAGCCCTGGTCTCCTGCATGACAAACAAAGACAAAAATATTTGTATTTTTTTAGGCTAAATTGTTACAGTAGGTTGTGACTATTCAATCTAGTGGTCAGACAGGCATCTATGAGAATTTTCTTGGGAAGAATCAGTTGACACCAAATTATCTCCGTGGCATATCTATCTATAACTTGGTGATAGATTACATATCAACCTCTTTAATAACTATTTGTAAATGCCGTGTGTGCGTTTAGTTAATAGAAAATAGACTGCATTTAATTTTTAGTAGACAAAAAAAAAAACAATGGGCCAGATGATTTTGGCAAATAGTGTCTTACTGTCTATGTGTGTGCTGTCACTGAGTGGATAGAGAACATATATGCGCATTTCAGCTACACCAAACTACAAGTTCCTGGATAGTTATGACTTTGTTAGGTCAATAGGGAACACCAAAAAACACCACAAAGACCTTGAGTTGTACACATATTGTTTTAGGACCAATTCACTCATGCGGCTTGATAGAGTAAAGGCTACAGAACCATATTTTTTACTTTGTAAACTTTGTGCACAATACTGCTTATTTTCTTCCAAATGCTGGATATGTTTATTATTTTACAACATAAATTATAAAAGGGCAACAAGGCCAGAGACTAATGATGTAAATTACGTGCCAGATGCTCTGTAAACATGCACCAAGCTATTTCACTTAATTCTCACCGATGGAGAAGTGTGCGACACTCCTTTTAGACAAATATTCAAATATCAGGAAGTGAAATGGCAGCAGATTGTCACTGTCTCTATCTTTCTATTATGCCTGCTACATCATGAAGGTTTACCATTTTTGGGCATGGCAAAGAGAAGGCAGATATGCTTTTTATAATGACAAAATGTTCTCAGCTCTTGTTAATAAATAAGTAAAATAAATAATAAATAAGTACTACTATTGGATACAGTACTACGGGGCCACTTGGACTGCATTTGAAAGTAATGAGATGAGGCAATAAAGTTTCATAAACTAATGAACAAATCTCTGGTCTTTGCATTATTAATTAGCTTAAAGCTCAAATGGCAGAGTTTATTCCTTTTAGATAAATGTAATAATGGCGGATCAAGTAACAAAGTGCTCTTCAATTCAAAATACAATCTGTCTCCTTTAGAACCTCTTCATGCAACAAAAGCTTTACATCCAACATGTGCCGTACCCTTTTTTCCCGAATCCATAACAACATACTCATTCTGTTTTTTTCACTGAGCAAAAAAAGCAAAAAAAGCTAATGAATGAGCTATCAGCACTCAAAGACAAATGGGCTTTTATCCATTCATGCTGTATGTGAGGCAGGGCGTGCAAAGCTTTTCTCTGAACTTGAAACTGAATTATTAAGTCGAATTAGGCTGTGTTGGGCATGCTAACGCTGAGTGCTTGACCCTTTCTTGCCAGAGGAGGTTTTCTCGTTGTGCCGTATTAGGAGCTCCAATTGATCCTGTCTAGCTTTTAAATAAGGCCATCTCTGGACTAATGCAGCCCTTCATCGGTGCTGCATATATGGATGATTAATATGTTCACCCACTCTGAGCTCCTCATTAACACTCCCTTAACTCTCCTCACTCTTTTCCGCACTGAGATGAACCTTTTCCTTCAACCATACAGTTTATGCTATCTCCCAAATTTCAGGGACCTACAGTATATCCAACATTTCCAGATGAAGTAAGGGTGATAAGGGTAAGGTATATTCTGCATTGTTAGCTTTGCTGAGGGATATTCTTATATCTTGCCTCATATGCCATAGACTGATTGATTGTACAGTTGGGAAGAGAAAGCTCTTATGGCGTCTGTCCTCAAGAGCTACATGCAGGAGACGGTCCAGATTGGTCAGTAATCACAATAATAATTGTTAATAATAATACTAATTAATAATAATAATCACAACTTCAATCTGATGAAGAGGGCATCAGGATGCTGGGTTTATAACCCTAATGTCACAGGCAGTGTCTGGTATGGCGCTTGGTTGGCTATAACCACAATGACTTGTGAGAACTGTTTTGTTATATAGTCCCACTGCCAACAGCTCCACATCCTGCCAACACAACTTCTCTTTAACTTTAACGTAACTCTAAAGCAGTACCGTAAAGTCTGGAATTGTGTGCACACCATTCATTAAAGCATTCAAACATAATATTGGTTTGCTTGTTGCACACACCACTGGATACCGTTATCCCATTATTATTGTTTGCTTGACTTCTGAACTTTATAAGCAAATAAAATTTGTTAAAATTATGGTACAGATTTAGAACACTAAGTGGTAGCACCAGGTTATGTTTTGGATTATGCAATTTACAGTACTTGTAGATTCAATCTCAGCACACCTGAAAAATTGACAGGTGTGCTGGAGAAGGGAAAAATTATAAAAGCTCCAACACACTCTCAATTGTAATTTATATACAGTATTTAGTTGTACAACAATTAATTAAACTGACCTTTATCAGGTGTGTGCACAGATGTTGTCTCCAAGAACAATATCCAATCTGTTTTTAATAAACTAATTGTTGATGTCATCAATTCAAAATGCAATTAAATACACACAACAATTTATCTTTATGTTCAATTCAATTAAAAATTACAGCTCAGCTGACTCCTCCCAATGTGGAAGAGCAGCGGCTCTACTCTGAGCTCCTCACCTAAAGAAGTGCACAACTACCCTGCAGCAGAAACTTATTTTGGCCCGGGATCTTGGGCTTTTGGCATAAGATCTCTTGTGCTTTTGTACCCTCAAGAGATAAACCCAGAGTCAACACCGTAACTAGAAACTGACCTCAATTTAAACTCAGCCATAGTCAAACATCGTCGTCTAAAAACTATCTAACCAAGCTTGCGTTCTGTGGGCCTCTCAGGTCAAACCAAACGGATTATTAGGTGGACAATATTAGAAATGCCATACCCTAGAACATCAGTTGCAACATCTTCTGCATTGATCAAATCTGGATTTTTTATGTCTGACAGAGACATGGTTACATGTGAATTCTCCCATAGATTTGTTGCATGTAAATGACCATAAAGTATTTAGAAGAAAGTTGAAAAAATGAAGGTATTAAAAGGTTTTATAAATATAGGTGTATATGAAGCAAAAGGCCTCAAATGCATTTAATCATATATACGCCCGGTGTATCTAAATCTTCATGTGTCAGGCATTATATGTACTTTTACACACATCCAGTTTTACCTATTGACTTTTGATATTTGCACAAAATCCTTCTTTATTAAATCATTAAAGGCATTAGAAAATGTAACACTGAAAATATCTGTCTTCAAGTCCTCAAGCCATCATTCCCTTGACATTTTGTAATTACTTGATTAATGTGTAACACTCCGATGATACTTTTGGCTGTAGCATTTCGAGACCTGTGGCCCCACTTTTTTCCGAAACAAATGTTGCAGAGTGCGGACTTTAACTGTTGTTAGCTTTAATGTTAAGGCTGGGTAACTATTTATATTCACATTGCGCGACCTTGAGGATAATGCAGCTCGAGACGGCCATTGAGAGCTTAGTGATGTGTGCCATAGTACGACGAGCTACATTAACCCGGCAACGAGCTACACACAGTTGTGTCGTAAATGAAATCCAACGCCACGTTCGCCTGCAGCCTGACTCGGTGTGAAGCCGTGGCCTGAACAATGGCTCGGAGTTGTGCCATGTTTCCCCATCACCTCTAATATTTGTCACAAAGCTTTTATGTTTTTGCTTTGAGTAGACTCTGTTTGAAAATGATTTTGAGTGTATAAAATAATAAAATGTGGCACCTGCAGCGTTTATACTTGATGTCAAAATGATTGTTTCATGTAGCTCACAGTTAAGTCAAAAGTTGTGTCCTTACTTAAGTGTTCCATAGTCATATTTTAGACTGTGTATAAAGAATAAGGCTTATGTTTGTTTATGTATGTATTTATGTCGTAAATTGGTGTAAAAAGTACACCTATTTGAGGTACACGTTGTAGAACCTTTCAGTATAGTTAAAAAAAAAACATCTTGTCAAATACTCATTTGTGGTGTATGTGCCGAGGTCGGAGAAGTCCGAGAAAGTTCAAGTCATCCAGGTTTGAACGCACCACCTTCTTGCTGTGAGGCAAGGACTTCCACATGCACTTCTCAGGAAAAAATCTTTATTGGAACTGTTTTTAAACAGTGTGTGAAGTCTGTGAGCTGTGGCCAGTAACATCTCAAATTTTAAACACAGTGTTACTCAAAACAGACGTTTTTAGATGTTTTAACATCATTAAAAATACAGAAAAGTACACCAATTTTGTTAATCTTACTATTATACTATTAAGTCAAATGAACCTGCTTTTGCTGCTCGCCTCATGATCAACTCCTAAATCTCTAAGATAGACTCTCCTGCTGTTCAACAGAGCAAAATACACTTTAAATTGTGTGTGTATTTTGCTAATAAAGAATAGAGTAGAGAAAAAGGACAAAGAAAAAAGACTAGTGTTGATTATACTTATACTATAGAAAAAGATTTTGTTCTTAGCCCCCATATTCAGGACATCCTAGAAACACCCCTGATGCCTGGTCTTTGTGAAAGAGGAGTTATTATATAAAGGCTATAGGTCAGACAATCACCCAAAAGACCCAAAAGCTATTTGAATATATACGGTATACTAACTGGGAGAAAGCCATCAGGTTTCTTTATGGTTTAAATAAATATTCCGTAGACCAATAACTGTCAACAGTAATGAGGCTGCTTAAACATGATAAGACAGTGCTGACGTGTGCTCTTGTGGCAGGTGTACACAATTACAGGGAACACAGAATCTCAGTCGGCTCCATGGCCCAAGGTGCATTTGGGCTCAGTGGGAGCTTTTGTTGCACAGCAGTGTGCGCAAAAACAAGTGTGGTGTTCAAAAGCAGAATCTTTTCAATTTCACATTACCAAGCTAGTGGAGTGGAGTTCAAGTATCTTGGGGTCTTGTTCACAAGTGAGGGTGGGAGGGAGAGTCAGGGTGACACAGACGGATCGGTGCAGCTTCTGCAGTGATGCAGTCGTTGTACCGGTCTGTTGTGGTGAAGAAGGAGCTGAGCTGTAAGGCAAAACTCTCGATTTACTGATCGATCTACGTTCCAACTCTCATCTATGGTCATGAGCTTTGTGTCATAACCGAAAGAACAAGATCCCAGATACAGGCGGCCAAAAGGAGCTTACTCCACAGAGTGGCGTGCGCTCCCTTAGAGATAGGGTGAGAAGCTCAGTCACTCAGGAGGCGCTCAAAGTAGAGCCACTGCTCCTCCACATCGAGAGGAGCCAGCTGAACCCAAACTAAAAGAATATCTGTCTGTAACTGTGCCAGGCTGCTGAAGTTTCAAATGATTCTCTGTATACAAGCACAAAATGAACCCCTTAAATATAACCTATGTGTCTGAAATGAAAATAAGTAAAGGGGAGTTTTACACATTGTGTTTGGTCCTCTGTTAAGATTCAGTCATATTGGACAGATATTCTAGAAGTCATGAAAAATATATTTGGAGTGACTTTGGATCTGGATCCTGTGTCTGTGCTCTTGGGCTATAGAGACAGTAATGTTTATTCATGCTTCAACAGGTTATGACATCCTCACATATGCTGCACGAAAGAACATTTTTCTGTCTTGGATCAGTGACAAATCTCCCTTTCAAATCTAACCGGCACACAATTGTCATGGAGCTTTTACCCCTGGAATACTTAACCTATCTGCTGCTTTCCACAAAGGGATAGTTCAAGGAGGACCCTTACCTCTGCTTCGCTGACGCTGCTGTGGCCTCGGGGCTGAGCAGCTCTGGGGTGGACTGGCTGTGGACATTTTTTTGTATTAAAGACAGCCATGCTGAGCTGTCTTTGTGTCTTAGATTTTTTTTTGTAGTGTTCATCTGGGTTTTGTTTGTTGTAAGATTTATATATATATATATATATATATATATATATATATATATATATATATATATATATATATATATATATAAACAAAACAAAAAAGACATGACAGTATCTTCCATGTGGTTGAGTGATCATTTTCATTTTAACGTGGGCTAAAATTTACTCCTTGTTCATGTTTGAAAAAAGTTTGTATGTAATTAGTTAATTACTATGCATTAACAGTGTTTTCTTTTTATTTATTAAATTACTTGCTCATCAGGACGGTAAGGTTTCCTGCAGATTAATAGTCAAACATATTCTGCAGTAGAAAAAAAAGCACTTACCCAAACTTATTTTTGTATTAGTTTTTAATGCCAAGTCTAAATTTGGCCAAAGTCTGCAAATCCCGCTCTTTTTAATGATCTGTCAGCTTAGGCTTTATATGGTGGAGCTGATGTCAGGACGAAAGGCATGGGCCCTTTTTCCGCTGCCTTCCACATAATTCATCCTCAACTTCAAAGTTCTCATTAATTCCCCAAACTTGTAATCTTCTAGAGGTTAACACTGTGACATTAAAACAAATTCATTTCCCTATGAAATGCTTTGACCTATAAAGTCGGAGGAAGATTCTAATAAAGTTTTTATGCGGCGTTTCAAAGCCTGGTAAAAGTGCGAGTCACCCAATGAACCCGTTTCAATTATAAAAATGGAACTCCAACCAAAAGAAAGAAAAATAACTCAATGTAAAGTCTAATTATTAGCTTTAGAACTTCACATGGCCCGCAACTGACCTCGTGTTATCTCTGTCGATTTATAATAGAGACTAAAAGCTCGGGGAAAGCTTACGTCAATGTAGCCTGAAGCAAAAGCATAGGAGAATGAGAATGTCTTTGTCAAATCAACACAATGGAAACAGCGTAAAAACAGAAGAATTTACTCCCAGTCGTGTCATTCAGAAGCGATGAATGTGACATTTAAGAATCAAAGGCTCTTATTGTTCCACTACTGCAAAACAGCTCTCAACATGATGAAAGTTATGCTGTATCAAAGCTGCTAAATGACAGGTTTGTGCGAGTGGGATCATGCAGAATTCATCATTTGATATTTCGGATCAGCTATAGTGTTATCAGTATTGACATTAGAAAATCTTATCAAAAGAGTCACAAGGAATACAAAGTGGTGAGTCATTGTCAGGGAATTGTGTCAAGTAAATCCAATCCAATGTTACTCCCACTCACCGAGCTTTTCAGTCGTATTCAGCCACAACTTGACAATGCTTCATAAAAACAAAGCAGCCCTGTGTGAAGTGTATTTTAGAAACTGGTCAAACTCATGTCCAATAGTTATTTCATATATTCAGCCACCGGCTCATAACCTTGCACTGCAGTTGAATTCTTGTAAGATTTGTGAGTTTACAAATTTGCAATAATACATCTTGTCCTGTTCCAAGGAAAGTATTTACGGTTCGAATCCTGGCTTTGCGACTCTTGTGTTCAATAATGTGGCAGTACTGACAGGTCTTTAAAGATGCTTTTTGTCTTTACTAACATTGACAACATGCTCTTACTGGATTAAACTCTGGTTGATTCATCCAATCACACACCAGGTATTGATTCAAAGTACCTGCCCTTTTGCAACACTTTTTAAAAGGAGCCAGATGGTACTGTGGAGCAGACTATGTTCTGTGGAGCAGTTCTGTCTGGCAGAGTCAGGTTAACACGATCAGCCCTGCTTTCAATTTACACCGAGCTCCACAACAGGACTATGACGAAGAGCCAGCGCCACTACACTCCGCCAAGCGTGCATGGCTTTAACACTCAAAAAGAAATAGCATTCTTTTCGACAACATTTCCAACAACACTACCGCTTAAATACTGCCTGAATGAAATATGTTTTTTTCTTTTTCAGCGAAATAAAGGTTAATGAAACTATAATAGCACATTAAGCAGTCATATCTTTTTTTGAATATGTGAAATGAAGTAAATACATAGAAAACAATTACATACAAAAATTAATTCTTTCAATCCTTATATCTTGATTGCACATGCCCAAAAGGGATTGGGAATAAGTGTAACATTATTAAATCCCACCCCTACCCTAGCACGTGGAGCATCGGGCCCTGACGCCTACAGCTGAAGCCACCTGTACATAGACATACAGTATATGGAAGGATGGTTATATACACAAAAACACAACTATAGGGAGGGACTGGCTGTGACACAAGAGACAAGTGTTGTGAAAAATGCATCTATATTTGCCTTGAGTTATGAACATCATCGCCAGGCAGGGTAGGTTCTAGGAAGGTGGGGGATCATGGGCCACAACCACATTTAGGGCACCCTTTGTAGAGGTCAGTGGGGGCCCCCAAGGTAATCACTGTCAGAGAAAAAGGAAGTATGTCACAAGATACAGAACAAAAACCATACATTTTAAAACAAAAAAATCTTAGTCATATAATTTCATGCATCATCTCATTTTTCAACATTAGGCCTGGCCACAAGAAACACACGTTTGTAAAGCTAAGTTTTGGTTATATTTGCTGATTGTTGATATGTAAAAAAGCAGAAAGAAAATAACATAAATAATTTCAATATTAATTTAAAGAAATGCAATTAAATTATTTCCCAAAATTGCAAAGCCCTACTGATGTTTTTCATATTATTCAACTGTACCCCACAAACACACTGCACATTCAAATATGCTTTCTCAACACGAGTACGTGAAACAGTACCAGATACTTAGCTTAATCATTGTATTTGAGTTCCCGTCCATGCATGTGAAAATGTCTGGTATCTTTCAGACCTTTCACTGCTGTCGTGTGTCTTGCAGATGTTGAGTAGGTCAATACATTTACATATCTGTTGAAGGGCTCCACCATGAATGAATATAAATTATTGATATCCATTAGAAGATGCATTAGGCTTGATCATTAGATGAACATATAGATTTGTGTGTTGGCGTTTATCTTCACCATGGCATTCATCAAGTGCTCCATATCGACTATGAGCCCGTAATGTAATTTGAAAAGTAAAAAATGATGCAGACGGTAATGCATCTGCGGCACCACATTTAGAAACTATTACTCACCTACAGATGGTCCATCATCAATAGCTCCAAGCATTTTCTGTCACTGTAACGTGTGTTAGTGCAGATGGCAGGCTCTATCTGCTCACTTTACCATATCTTCTGGTAGAACAAAGATTATCATTAAAGTGAGTGCAATCAGTGGCATGCGCTCAGTGTTGTGGAACTGAGGGGTTGTAATTACACGGATAAGTTTTGTGACACCAGTGAAAGTCTGAAATATGAGGCCGAGCCATTCCTGTTTTTTCTTTTAATTAGCGCCTCGGTTTTTGTGTCGACATTAAGGCTGATGTTGCAGAGAGAAGAGCAGGAAGCAAGAACAGATGCATAAGTCAAACAAAACTTTTGCTGAGTCGTGTAATATACAGTATCCTGAAGTATAAACAGATGTACATAACAATACATCAATCCAAAACTGCTCAATGGATCACAGGTGAAAGCTCCTATGTTTTATACAATGGACAGAATATTGTAAATGTAATACCTGCACACCCTTAACCCTTACCCTGTAACTGGGCCATTCAGAAGTGCATTAAAACTTAAAAACTTATTTTCTTTGGGTTCAGATTCCACTGATATTTTGATTCTTTTTCTTATTGGTCAAGCTTCTGTCTTTCATTGTCAAACCTTTCTAGAAGACTCAAATAGCATCCAGTTCAACAACAGACAAAAAAAAGTCAGCAACAAAGACAGACAGGTTATAAAACCATTTTTAAACCATGAGAAACAAAATCCAAAAGTGGAAACGTAAGCATTGAAGGGAGTGGCCAATCTTTCACAAAGTGAATGTCTCAGGAAATTCTCTCCAAGGTCAGACCAATGCTCAAAAATGTTGAAGTTCATGACAGCACAATCAGCAGAAGAATATGGTTCGGTACCATGGTTTGCTTGAAACGGGTTGTCAAGTCAGCCTTTTTTCTGTCTAACAATTATATGGAAGCATTACTGATGTTGTTAATGAATTGTACATGAACAAGTACTGTGGACAGAAAAAGACCAAATTAGAATTGTTTCGGCACATTCCCCAGAGCCAATGGTGAAAAGCTCTACATATCTACTTCAGTCATTGCCATTCATCATCTGTCCCACAACTTTAGCCTGGTCCTGTATGGGTCATGACAACAATGTACAGCAGCAAATCTACATCAGAATGGCTTAAAATAATCAATCTTTGAAAATTGTCCAATTGAAATGCTGTTGCAGGATCTTAAGAGAGCTGTGTAAGTGAATTTACCAAAAAATGAATGAGGGAATATTGTAAAGAAGATTATGATAAACTTCCTTTACAGTGATGTAACAGACTGATAAAGTAATGCAGGAAGACATTATTGTAGCTTGACTTAAATGCTATTTTTAGATAAAAGTGCAGACTAAGTTACATCACAGGCATCATGAGCATGTGACCTGGTGGCCCGACCCTATGACACCAGATCAAAGTTAACTAAGGGTCCCGGCTTTCCACAGAGAGACTCTTGCGGCATCTCCCATCTGTCATCTGCACAGCGGCCCTACAAGGCTGTTCTTCACCGGGGGCCGATAAGATGGATGGAGCCACTTCATCACCGCTGTATGGGGCACAGTGGAAGCAGTGCACTGCGTGAGGCTTTGACAGCTCCAGCTTCAACCCCCTGTGCCTCCCCACGGTTCCCATTAGAGCGATGTCGTCTACAGCTAACTCATTAGCACGCTTATTCATTCACTCACTAATTATTTACGCATCACAAGTTTGATTATTTTTACCAGAGTGTTGTGTTGTAATGAAGCACCATGATAGTCCTCATTTATTCCTTCCCCTCAAACTAAGTCTCTTTAGAAATTAAAAACTGTTTCAAAGAGAACCACAATGCTGCTGAGTAAAATGCAAAATGAGAAAAATTACTAAAGTGTTCATGAACAAATTAATAATCAAAACTGTACCTGACATGCATCAGTAATTAACTAAACATCAATCATTTTCTGTCAATTCATCAAGACATTTGGCTGTAAATAAAGCCTGAAAAGTGCATTTCACACTCCAACGCGGCGGCGCTAAACAGGACTGGAAGGTAAAGATAAAGAGAGGGCTCAAGTCAAGCAGCTTTTGGAAGTTGGCTCACAGCCTGCACAGGGAACACTGGGGAAGGTGAATGCCAATGCAGAATGCTTGGCAGCATTTACTTTCGTGCTTTCTGATATGGCAATAGTTCACACAGACGCAATCAACGCTAAACACACTAGTTTTTCACTGGCACACCCATACTGTATATTATCAGCCCTCATAGCCGCAAAGTTAGGTACATAATGATTTGTTTGCGGTGTGCATGGCTGGAGTATGAACGTGTGGGATTGTGTGTGTGTGTGTGTGTGTGGGGGGGTATCACCAGTACTTTTGAAACTACGTACTAGAATAGTATTTTAGAATTAAGAATCATTTCCATTTAGCATGCAGTAATTGCTAATTCACTTTTATTGCTGCAGTCTGTTGGGAGGCAGCGTCAGAAAAAGAGTAGATATCAGTTTTGGAGACTCTGGTTAAAACCATGGAGTAACAGAAACACAAAAGAAAGGATGGTATACAACATGGACTATCTCCTGCATTGGGCTTTTGAACAACAGAGAGCAGCCAGTGGACGTCTGAGATCAGTGCGCTGCAGGACAGAATGCCACAAGAACTCTTTCCTGACTGACGTGATGTAAGGTCTGAATCAATTACCCTAACAAGTCAATTTTCCCATGGAGGATAATAAAGTTGAACTGAATTGATATTTCATCTTTTCACCTCTACATTTTAACCTAACTGTCCTCTTTTTGTCACATAGGGTGACCTATCACTCTAGAGCCCACCTCAACAAATGCTTTCACAAATAAACATTCACTATTACGGAGCCCCTCTGGTCTCACTATGTAAAAAAAAAAATATATATATGTAACTAAGTCGTGGCCACGAGATACGCTAACTCGTGGCCACGAGTTAAGCTAAGTCGTGGCCACGAGATAAGCTAAGTCGTGGCCACGAGATAAGTAAATATGAAAGCATGCACGCTAACTCTGCCGCCCATAAGGCTCATACATACAGCCAGATGGAGGTACCGTGACCTAAGCCTACAACGCCCTCTACTGACGTTTTATCGTAGGCTACACAGACATGCTTTTCCAAAATGTCAAAGACTTCAATAATTAATAAACCAGTCTGCACACTACTATAGACTATCTTAAAATCACAATCAGAAATACTTTATTGATCTTTATTGATATCGATAACCCAGGGGACATAATTGTGTCAGTTGATGTGCACATCAAGACATTTAAAAAAATATAAATAATATAAGTTGGTAAATAAACAAGTAGCCTATACACATGTAAAAAGTATATGCTAAATAAATATATGCTATAAAATATGAAGAAGAGATATAAAGGACCATGGATATGCAGCCTACAAGATTTACATTACTGTATTAACAGAATTGAATTGATTGTGATGAACAGTACTAGTAAATAAATAGAAGCAGAACTGCAGCAAACTATATTACACTGAATATTAAAACAGATAATATTGCACAGAATGTGAAGTATTACATTGCACTACAGTACAGGGTCCATTTAAATAACAAAGGTTATCGATATCAATAAAGATCAATAAAGTATTTCTGATTGTGATTTTAAGATAGTCTATAGTAGTGTGCAGACTGGTTTATTAATTATTGAAGTCTTTGACATTTTGGAAAAGCATGTCTGTGTAGCCTACGATAAAACGTCAGTAGAGGGCGTTGTAGGCTTAGGTCACGGTACCTCCATCTGGCTGTATGTATGAGCCTTATGGGTGGCAGAGTTAGCGTGCATGCTTTCATATTTACTTATCTCGTGGCCACGACTTAGCGTATCTCGTGGCCACGACTTAGCGTATCTCGTGGCCACGACTTAGCGTATCTCGTGGCCACGACTTAGTTACATATATTTTTTTTTTTACATAGTGAGACCAGAGGGGCTCCGTACACTATTGATCACATTAGCGGAATTGTAGCCTACCTTGCAAACAATAATCATAGAAGATAGTTCAAATTGCCCATTGTGATTGAAGTGAGTGTGGAACTGATTTACATTTACATGCAAACAGTGCATAAACAAGAGACAACTAAAGTACTGTGTCCACTTGGGCTGATGCTGCATTAATGGGTCCTTAGTATTTCCCAGTAGTAAACCCTTGTTTAAAAAGAGATAGAAACTTACGTTAAACCTGACTCACTTGTGGCATTAAATCCTAATAACGCTATGCTCAGTAATCATTGAGTTACTAATAAATTTTAACGGTAGCACACAATCTTAGCGAGTTAAAAAAAATGTGAACACAACATTGTCCAAAGACATCTGAACACATCAAAAGCTACGGTAAACTCTCCAGTTCTTCTAAACGTTTGTACGATATAACAGAGCTCAGTAACAGACAAACAGGATACCCAATGGCAATCTCTGGTCTAAAAATGAGTATGTCTCAAAACACAGCTCTTTATGTTTTTCTGTTTATGTGTGTTACTCTGTCTCTGTCCGACTCTGGAGCATGCTCAGTGTGCTGTGTTGACCTTAATCGGAGTAAGCTTTAAACATGCAGCAGTAATTCCACAATGAACGTCATTATCCAGCTGTTTAACTATGATTTCGAGAAATTTGAATGACTGCTTCCCCAATCAAAGTAAGGTGTTTAAAACTCCAGTTGTAATTGGACAAAGGCATAATTTGGTTTTCTCTAAATGCACGTAACCACACTGACTGTCAGACAAGACATAAAACATTGATGAGTAGAAATGATGAGTATTTCAGTCAAATACACTTTATGGAACAAATGGCTCTCAAACAGACACAGTCACTAGATTTAAGTTGGATAAACTTTAATTGATAAGATACAGAACCCCCAACTTCACCCCGAGGAGAAAAAATAATAATCCGTGGCAAAGGATTTTCAATCCGTTCCCTCAGTTTATCAAAATAATTATATATAATCGCTTATTTATAATCATTTTGAGAGAAACATTTTATTGTAGTTAAAAACTTAATGTGCTGATTATGATGATGATGATTATTATTATTACTACAACTAAAACATCATTTCAACAATTTTATCCAAAACAAAAGAGGATCACAGCAATATAGCTCTAATGCACACTGCCAGGCTTAGATGATTAGTGTAATGAAGCTAAGGGCTCATTACTTGGGTTTTGAGATACATATTGCATGCTTTTGTCAATTAGTATTAAGAAGTGCACAAAAGACCTGATGTGTCAAAATGTTTATTGAGTGGAGTGCTTAGGCCTGTAATAAGAGAAACAACAGCAGTACAGTATATCACTATTGTACAATAACTACTTGAGCTAATGCATGGTTAAACAGTTGTTCTAACACTTACCTATGTATTCCTGATCCTCCAGGTGTTCCGGGAAACTGGATGAACTATGTGGTAAATTGGTTCAAATAAAAAAATTAAAAATTAATAATAATAATAATAATAATAATAATAATAATAATAATAATAATAATAATATAATTAATAATAATTTGTTTAACTTATATAACTTATTATAACTGTCTTTTCTAGTATTGTATAAGAATTGATAATTGTTATGTTAGCTAATGTAGGCAATGTTGTGATTGTTGTACTTACCTGTAACCTGGTTCATAAGGGCTGATGTCTAATAATTATTTTTTTTTTTACAAATAACACATGAACAAAAGACAGTTCCAAGAATAGGGTAAAAAAAAAAAAGACAAGATGTTTACTTCAACAAAAAAAGTTCCAGGACAGGTTTATGCTAGTTAGATTTGGTGAGGGGGCTTGTTGTTAATCTAAGAAAGGTAAATGTCGGCCAAGAGAATTCTAAAAGCGACAATGGGAATGGGCTTGGACAAATATCTGGAGATCTGTGCAAAGAAACGGTAAGTTAAGTCAAGAAAACAAGGTTGTCAAAAAAATGTCCATTGTTTCAAATGTCCATTTTTAGTAAATGGATAATCTGGCAAGGAGTAGTGGCATTTATAGTCTTCTTTAACTGAAGATATGTGAGTATATTGATCCTGATGAACTGCAGTTGAGCAATGATGGACTGGAGACTCCAGACTCCATCTCTGACACTGACACAGACAAACAGGGGAAACAGAAGTAAGGGGTTTGGGAAACACAGTAAGTTCAACTTTGCCATTGAACAAGTTCAGTCGAGCTTGCTTTGCCCCTACATCCTTTACTCCGGTGAGCATCAACTGGCGGCCCGGGGGCCTAATTCGGCCCCCCACAGCTTTGATCCAGCACCCCACCAGGACCGACACTAACGCCATCCTGGGGACGTTCCACAATGCTCCTCGGGGCGAAACACACACCTCCTGTCACAGTCAGTTTAGGAGGTGGATGTGCACAGCATCAACACAATTTTAAACTTTGCACAATGAAATGAACAATTTTAATCCATTTTAGCAAAATGCGTTCTCTCGCTCAGCATCTGTGTCTCTCTGCTGCTGCGCAGACTGGTCCGGACTTAACGAGCGCACAGTGAAAACAAGTCTTTCAAGTCTTAAACTAAGTGTTCACCTTCTTGAACTCCTTGACCTCATTTATCTAATAGGCTTAATTTTGGGTGTACGACCATTTCCATGCAATCTTTGGCATTTATTAATATGAACGTGGGCATAGGTAAGCTCAAATCCCATGCCAGGTCAGGAGGTGGTATAAGGATACGCAAGTTTAAAGTCGACACTGAGCTGAGCTGCAAAATCATTATTTAGAACTAGCATTGGCATTTTGAAAATATTCCATGTTACAGTCTTCTGTAATTAGAATTGTATCTACTTTTAGCACTGCACAAGCTTTCAGATGATTCTGTCTGTAATTATTGATACAGTCTATAAAGCAAAGTAATGTCACTCAAGTAAACCGTAAAGTTAAACTTTTTAATTTGAAAAGCAGCAGCCACTTACCGGGAGCCGTGGTCCACACTCCCTCATCCCGGTGCCATGAGGCAGAGACTGTCTTACAGGTGTGTCTGTCCGTGCACTGTGAAAACTGTCTTGATCCAACGTTTGCTCAAACATAAAAAAAGAAGACAGTGGTCCATATCAAACACCTCTCAGTCAGTCTCGCTAAATCCCTTTCAGACTCCGTGTTTTGTCAAGCCTGGCCTCGGGAGCTCAAAGACACGCACCCAGCTTGGTGTTGACCTGCAGTGGCTAAACACTGAGCCCGCTGCGGCGTTTGATGTAGACTAGAGAGTCACTCTGTTACATACTTGCTCTTTGTTGCTTTTCAGTCTGAAAGTTGGTCTTGGAACAATTGAGGGCTCTGGTCTGTTTTTTTTTTCTCCAGTGCTTTTTAACATTGTTTAACGTAATATTTTTTTTTTCTTGAAATATGAGTTATGACAAAATTTTACTTAAAATTTACACAATCAAATATTTCAACCTCAAATGAAGTTTTGTTGTCAGCAAAAAAACGTTTGTCTCACGTTTCATACAAAACACAATACAATCTTTCATCCTGAATTATTTATTTCTCATTTTCT
This sequence comes from Neodontobutis hainanensis, assembly GCA_024349245.1. Taxonomy (NCBI): domain Eukaryota; kingdom Metazoa; phylum Chordata; class Actinopteri; order Gobiiformes; family Odontobutidae; genus Neodontobutis; species Neodontobutis hainanensis. The sequence continues at coordinate 2,045,468 of JALDNG010000187.1, forward strand.
GCTCAAGAAATGGTCTCTTTTTGCCATGTTTTGTGCCTAGATGCTGTAATCTCTGTGGGCAAGTCCAGCTGAGCAGTGAATATTTAGGGCCATTTCATTTAAGTCAGTTTTAGTCCGACGGGTTTATCAACAGTCGGTTTTGCATACATCAGGATTGGCCTGCAACGCACAGTTTCATAAATCCCACATTTGCTTTGTCATATGGCCACTTTTACGCACAGAGCTACAGCCATTTAAACGCAACTTTGGTAAATGAGGGCCACTGAGAGTAAAGAGTATGGTTTCCAACTTAAAGTCATGTACAGGTTAATCTAGAATAAGATTTTATTTAAAGTTTTCAGTGAAAAAAGAACAAGAAAAGATATTTAAAATAAAAAAATATATTTTTTAAAAAAAGTACAGTATATATTTATTTATATATTTTAGTTTGAAGTCCGACTCCTAAAGCACAGTGACAAAACAAGCTGGCCCTTGAGTAAATTTAGTTAGCCCGGCTTTACACATCAAGACCCAAAGAGCTCCATCCCATCATCAGGAGCCTCAAGTCCATCTTGAAAGGATTTTCTGAATTTTCAATATGAATTCAATCCACCAGAACTCGGCCTGTAAATATACCATTGCAATCATAGTGTTATTCAAAGTTTTTACACACAGTATTCTTCTTATATTATGTGTTGGACAGCGCTGATGCACAGTGGAGAACATGCAGGGTGAAGAAGTGCAGAGTCCTGGCTCATATTAGTGGTAAAAGCAGTGTTTTTCAATGGAATGGGTTTTAGGGACTATGAGCCACATTTAATAGAAATGCGGCTTCAGATTAAATTACTGTCAATTCTTACACGCTAGCTCTTCTTATGAACTTTCCAGCTCTTTTAAATATAAAATTACCCATCATTTTCCTTTAACCGCCATCATTTGGATCTGCAAAGAAGAATATATTGCCACTTTTCTTTGCTGTTTGGTTTTTCAAAGGATTCAGTAGCTGGTGACATTAAATATTCACGGATGACAGTTTGCCAATGCTCACATTTTGCAGTAGCAGAGGAAATTACATTTCCCATACTATGTTCTGGCTTTTGCATTTAGACGTCAGGTTTCTAGCTGATTCTCATGAAACGAGGCGAGTGATCAGGCAGTCCCTTCTCTGTGTTTCACCAGTCTTCTCTTACCACAGTCAGACACACACTTTACCTGATTTGAATGAATGAATAACTGCTTATTTCTGTACGGCGCAGGCTGTCAAACCTGTGGCCCTTGGACCAAAATTGGCCCTCCAGAATGTACAGTCTGGCTTGTGAGGTGAATTTGGAAATTACAAAAATTACATTCATGACATTGCTGAAATTTTTTAATTGATTAACCGCTAATTCTAATTTGTCCACTTGGGGGTCAGAGTGTTTTAGTAGCAGACACAAGACAACACTGAAACAGACCCAGAACTGAACAGTAGATGACATCAATGCAATTACGCTTTTGCTATTGAAATAACGTTCTGTGGCAGTGTTTTAACACGGGAAAAAAATAAACAATAACAACTTGTTAATGAAAGTGTCGCAGCACCGTGTTTCTAGAGGCACTAGTACACAGTCTGCCCCAGGGCATCTGTGGCTACAGTTGTAGCTTATTATCACCAGTATGACTGTGTATGAATGAATAATGGACGGCCTGTAAGCGCTTTGAGTCTCTTGGTCCCTCGGGAGAAAAGCGCAATATAAATCCAATTCATTATTATTATTATTATTATTATAAACAGTTGTTTTTTGTCTGGATTAGGGGGAAAAAGGAAGAAAACCGACATAAAACATGATCTTTGAATAAGAAAATTTTGATATCAAATTTTTGCCATATTACCCACCCCTAGAAGAATGGACCACTTCTTACTTATTCACAGAGGAGAATGGTAATGTGGGTTTAGTGTGTGTGCAGCAAGTTTCAGTGCTAGGAATATAATATCAAGAGCCACTATGACAGTCATTATGGTAAAAAAATACAACAGCTTATAAGGACAACTGAGACAAGAAAAAATAAACTGTTAGGTCTGAAGAAGGCCTGTTTTTTGCCCGTCAACAAGCGATAACTGTTAGCTAGCTAATTAATAGCTTGCTAGCATATGTCAAAGCCATATTGTGAGGGAGAGTTTGACGCAGAGTTTGACCAGACATTCTGGTCATTCCCCTCTCTCAACTTATTATCTGTCTGTCTTGACTGTCTCTAGGAAGTCGGACTGATTTGGAGAAGAGTGACTGTTGACAATAGTTTGGTCCAAACAAGATTGTTTTGATTTCATGAAGATGTTTTGTCACTGTTAGACTGTGCTCAACCTGTGCAGGTAGTTAGCAGCTGTCACACCATCCATCCATCCATCCATCTTGTTCCACTTATCCGGGGCCGGTTCACAGGGGCAGCAGTCTAAGAAGAGACACCCAGACTTTCCCCCTCCCCAGAGAGGCGTCCTGTAGGCATCCTGAACAGATGCCTGAGCCACCCTAGCTTGGTCCTCTCGATGTGGAGAAGCAGTGGCTCTACCCTGAGCTCCTTCCTCATAACTGGGCTCCTTTCCCTATCTCTTCCCAGAGTTCCAGCCTCCCTATGGAGAAAACGCATTTCTGGGATCTTTTCTTTTTGGTTATGACCCAAAGCTAATGACCAGTAGGAACGTAGATTGACCGATAAATTGATAGCTTTGCCTTGCAGCTCAGCTCCTTCTTCACCACGACAGACTATTACATTGTTTGCATCACCGCAGAAGCTGCACCAATCTGCCTGTCAACCTTCCATTCCATACTTCACTCACTTGTGAACACGACTGCTAGATACTTGAACTCCTCCACATGAGGCAGGAGCTCTCCATCAACCTGAAGGTAGCAAGCCACCCTTTTCAAACTGAGAACAATGGCCTCAAACTTGGATGTGCTGATCCTCATCCCAGCTGCTTCACACTTGGCTGCAAACCATCCTAGCTGAAGGTCCCGGTTTGATGAAGCATAACATAATCATCTGCAAGATGCAGAGGCAAGATCCTGTGTTTTATACTGACCAGACTCCCTCCGGCCCCTGGCTGTGTCCTCTTCTTACAAAGTATACTGTCCACTGTCTGGCAATGTCCCCAGTTGAGGTCAGCAGATTCCCACCTACTGTAAACAGTGTTGGCAGTGCACTGCTTTCCCCTTCTGAGGCGCTGGACAGTTTGCCAGAATTTCTTCAAGGCTGACTGATAGTCCTTCTTGGCCTCATCTAACTCCTCCCAGACCTGAGTTTTTGCCTCCACACCCACCCGGGTAGCAGCCCGCTTGACCTGCCCTTACCTATGAGCTGTCTCAGGAGTCCCACGAGCCAACCAGGCTTAATAGGTCTCCTTCTTCAGCTAGACGGCATCCCTTATTTCTGGTGTCCACTACTGGGTTTGGGGGTTGCCGCAATTACAGACACCGGAAACTTTACGGCCACAGCTCCAAGCAGCTGCTTTAACAATGGAGGGCTGGGGCCAGGGTGGGGCCACGGTTATGCCATACCGGGCAACATCATGGTCCTTGATTTTATGTTCTCCATAAAGGGTTTCAGCGGTTACACACTGGACTAATACATGCACACATATTGTCTTCACTTGCTGAAAGCAGTGTGATCTAATCTAAATTAATAATGGTTGGAAATTCTTGCCGGTAGAGGACTGTGCAACTAACAAGAAGTGAACTTGTGCCTAAAACTGTGTGGTTAGAACAATGTCATTTGCACTTCAGACGTATCAATTTGTTGTGTTTAACTTTGAGTGCAATATATTTCTATATTCCCATCAGCAAAAACACAACAGATGTCCCACTGATTTTGTGCATATGCCTAGTTGTATAGGAAAATGCAGTGTTGACATGTTTGACCAGAGCTGGATTGTTTTAGAATCAGACAAATAAAATCTAAAACAATCACTGTGAATTCTAGATAATCCTATGTTTTTATTAGTTGGGAAATCAAAGTTAATGTCACAACCAGTGCCACTCTCATATTATTTTAGTCAATTATTCCAATAATTCATCAGACCTGGGATGGTGGTTAGGTGCTATAAGTAATCGGAATAATAAATGACCTATTATTTAACTTTTTCATAGCAAAATTTTGTTGATACTATGTTGATTCATAAGTATATTTTAGCAGAAGCATTTCCTGTGAAAAGTATTCAATTATGGTCATCCAAAAACCAGCGCTACACACAAGGGATTTGGTCAACAACATAATCTCATTTACCAGTTTGGCTCAGTTTTCTTGATTTTTGGGATCGGTTTGTGGAGACACTAAACCTTTTACAATAAAAGATTCATACATTTGCAACACAGAATATAGCACTATTTACTTAAGCACTTTAAAACCCATTTGCCCAAATACTAAATAATTCCACACAATTGGTTTTAAAATTAATTAATGATGTATGTTTGTCCTTTTTTAGAGTACAGAGTAACAGTAGTCCTTAAACTGATAGCTGCTTGCCTGTGGGGAGGAATACAACAATTACAATGGAAACTGTGCAATAGATTATGTGCAATAGATTTGAGTTATTGTTCTAGTGTTTGTGTAGTTGAGGCGTTTAAGAGATATAGGGCCATATCTTGCTGTGGCGCAGGCCTGTCGGTAATCAAGACGGTGGTAAATTTGTGCCCGACTCAGCTACCTCATAACCGTCTGCAGCTCTGTCAGCGCTGCAAAGGGTGGTGGTTAAAAAAGCAAGGTGTGGCATGGCGCAGGGGAGTTCAACAGCTGATCTTATTTAAAGCACGGTCTGATGCAGGCATCATTAAATTAAATTAGGATAAAACATTTTTTTAGCTCAAAGAAGGGACAACAGAACATGAGCAGAACACAGGAGACTCACGGGGGACCACATCAGGAGCTTGGATCTGGGGTTTGGGGTTTGGAGCAGTGTGAAACTACAGTGCTGAACTCATTGATGCTGCTATCATCCGCATTCCTTATCTCTGCCTGGGCCTGAACCAAGTCCTGACAGGTGTGACACCTCTCTAGCCTGGCTCCGCCCTCCTACGTACTTCCGCTCAATTTCATTTCGTACTTAGTCTGGGATCGCTGTATATTCTTAGGTTTCCAGAAATCAATTTTTTGTAGGACCAATCAGCGAACAGAGGGAGTGACTTGTTGTTTCCGGTCGGTTTCGGCGCATGACATACGTCACGACCACACGTTAGCGATTGGCTATGGCAGATCCTGAGTGACTCTGGGCAGATCCAATAGTTTTAAACTTCAACAGAGTTCCCGCATACAAGGAAGTAAACGCTTGTCAATGGAGCGAGGCCAGACTCTCTGTACAAATGAAATGTACGAGAGTCTGGTAGAACCAGACTAACACCTCTCTGTCTGAGACCCGCACTGCTTTCCATGTTTAACAATGCTCCAGAGCTTATTTTGAAGCTGTACTGATCATGCAGTGTCCTTGTGATTGAGACCAATATAGGACACCTTTAAATGACGTGAGTAAAAGAAAAATCCCTGTTTGCTTTCTTCTGTCTGTAGTCCACTACCAAATTAAAATAATATAAAACGCCACAGTTTATATAAAATTCTCCACATTTTTCTTTCATGTTGATACAGAGCATGTTGAGACATGTAGCTGTAGGTTTTGTTTTGTGCAGAAAATTTGCAAAATCTAAAATAATCACACATAAAACCTGACATAAAAATCCCAATTCCCAATATTTGTTTAAAATAAAACGAGTGATAAAGTAAAACTAGGCTTGTCTGAATGATTAATGTTTTTCTAACAGTCTGCTCTTTCAAAATTAAAAATCAGGGCTTAACAATAAAATAAACAATCAAGATCATAGTTATGCATTAGTATAACACAATGACTAATGACTAAAATAAAAAAATATATAAAATTAATTTAATTCAATCATAATAATAATAATCTGCGCTGTACTGGAGGAAAGCCCTGTGATTGCTTAAAAGCTACACCTGTATTACATAAATCCATTGACAGTAGAAGAGGTGGACAAAGCAAGCAAGGATTGGAAGCCTATAAGGAAGTAGGCGTAGGCTCCATCAAGCCTGACCCCCATTGACATCCATTTAAAAATTACGGAGTGACTATTTTTGTCACAGTCATCATTCTAACTATGCTGTCTTTGTTTAAACACATTCTTATTACTCACATAATCATTATATTAATTGTCACATAACTAAAGATATTAAGATTAATAACTGACCTATCAGCTGCCTCCACTCTGCTATGTTGGCTTGCATGGGCGTGGCTGACAGGTTTGATTGGCGCTCTCTCCCATCTTGTTGTTTACGCAACTCTCTTGGAAGAATGCCGCTGGATATTTATGGACAGAAGTGAGACTCGCGGCGGGATAAATATTTTAAACCAGCAAAAGTTAAGCTTTTTGCTCTGTTTTCTGAAGGTTTTTAGCCAGTATGTCATCGTTTTTTGTTAATTAGTTTGTTAGTTGCTGCTGTTCATGGAGTGGAGATTGTTTGCTGTTAGCAATAAAGCTAACACTAGCTGTGTTTGGTTTAGTTCAGCTGGTTTAATTCACTTTTTCATCGTCCAACTGCACTAAATGAACCACTCTCCAGTTTGTAGGTGAGTACATTGTGCATGTGTTAAAATATATACAGTTTGACTAAACTATTGAGCTTTTTTTAGCTGACCTGAAGGTGGCTGCTAAAGGCCTAATTTACTGCTCAGCCATTTTAACCATAGATAGTATAAATATAGATGTTATCCGCCTATTGGTCCCCTATTTACAGATATTGTTGTTATGATTCGGCAATAAAATGGCCGTTACGTCCGGGCTTTTCGGCTTTTACTCCATAGTAAAACAATAGTTTTAATATAGCACAAATGGATGGCTGTAAACATGATTTTTACACCTGTAAAGTCGCCATTGGGTTTCTCCTTATATTTGCGCTTTTGGAGCCTGACCTCTGGTGGCGGCATAATATTGCCGTATTTCACCGTATGGCGGTGCCCTTACACAAGGACAACTTGGGAGGTTCCATGAGAGACGCTTGGTTTTAACGATAGTTTAATACACTGGACCAGACTTGGTTAATAATATGACAATACAATCATATCTAACCTTCAATTAGAAAAGCATAATAGTCTTATTCAGTTTGGTGTTTGTGCTGGTAATTATTTTATTTTTTTATTAAGATAGGGAAAAAAATACATTACACTATACATTACATTAAACCTGCAAAGCCCACCAACCTCTATTTACTATAGACTTTTTACTCTAGAAAACACTTTCCCTACTCTGCAGTCATACATCTCTTAAACATTGCTGAAGCTAAAGTGCATGTGTTAGTTTTATATTTGTACATTTGTCATCTGTAAATCATGACAACAGTCACAGGTAAATGTTTAAGCCAGGTTTTAAACATGACAGACATGACCTCTGACCCAGTACAGTTCACATTAACTAAAGTATTATATTTAGGCTAATGTAAGTTCAAATCAAAGTCCACTATTTTCTGAAAAACAGTCCTTACACACACAGTAACACACAGTGAGCTGGTGAATAAAAACTAAGATATGTGTTTTTTTCTGTGATTAACAGTACATCTCATGTTCAGAGGTGACCGGGCCCAACAGCAAGACTTGTTTTAAACATAACTTTTTACTTTGTTCTGTTTTTGCAGAGCTCCTGTCTGCTGCTGCTTCTTTGTCGGCCCTCCCCAGTCCAGTCCAGTGCAGTCAAGTCCTCGATCTACTGCTCTGTTCTTCTCTGCTCCTGCACAGCTGACATAGCCCAGCCTCATCTTCCTCAGCTTCATCTGACATCACATCCTGGTCCATCTACAACTTTGGGTTCTTTTAAATAAACTTAATCAAATCTCTATTTATGTGCTTCTATGTTTAAAAGCATATTTAATCTGTATTTAAAGCTCTTAAATCTGACATAATTTATACACTTTGTATTTAAGTGCACAGAGCTAATAACTTGAAGAAAGTGTTATATTTGTATTCATTATTAAAGAAACTTAAATTACAAGATGAAAGTAAACAGACAAAACTTTAAATCATTAATTTATCACTATAGTGTTATTTCAGCATATGCAGAAAAGTTATTGTGGAAAAGAATCATAAATCATAAAACACATTGTTTTGTCTCTTTTTAAATTGAAATGATAAAGTAGTGCTGCAAAGATTGAAAGGTTTCTTTAATTTTCAGGTTTCCTGAGGTCTTTGGCTTGCAGTCACAAGATTAAGTAAACTGAAAAAAAATAAAAACTCAAAACATATTTACTGACATATTTTCTTTGACTATGATTTCCAAATAACCAGTTTCTTAAAAAAGGTATGCAATGTATATATTAAATTAAGTTGTTGAAAACTATTATTAAGCACAGATGGTAATAGATATACAGAAATTATTCTAAATTAACAACTTTATATATCTATACAACATACAGATTATAATTACAAGGATATATTTTAATAATATATCAGATTGGTGCTATTGCTAGCTGTAGATGTATTTTTAAACAGTCTTGATAAGTAGGAGAATTTAAAATAAACATAGATATTAGTGTAAAAGTTACCTGAAGTAGAGCAGCAGCCAGAGGGCGCCGCTAAGCTCAGGCCGCTGTCTGCAGGAGCGAGCACGTGATCAACAGACTTTCAACAAGCAAGTTTCTGATTGGCTCACTGGTTACCATGCAAACGGGCACTCAACTTAGCCTATATGCCCAAATTAGGGACTTCTGACTCCATAAAATCAACATGGCACCCTCCATAATGGCTAAAAATGTCACCTGAAAGAGCGTCAATCTCAAGGTTTGTAACGTTATGGGTGACGTCACACTCTTTATGTCCAGCCCCTTTTACAGTCACTGCAAAAATCCAGCGTCTTAATACCTGCGCTGGCTTAATTTCTGCCTCTTTATATCTTTGCCGGGCCCAAGTCCTGCCTATTTGTTGCACCGCTCTCGCCCTGAAAAATTGAAAAAAGTAGATTTGGACACGTCCGTCAATGACCTTCTCCACCAGATGCCTGCGTTTTGATCGAGAATATATAGCCTCTAGTGTCTTAATGTGTTTTACTTAACTTTCCTTTGTCTCCCAGGTGTTTGTCCAAAAGAGACCCCAGGGAAACAAGCACCTATGAGATGGTTCCGGGCAAGACCAAGGGTTGGGATTGTGTAGGGGAAACATATTTTGGTGGTTTATTAGGTTATGGGTTTTATTATTAGTTGGTGATTGGTTTTAGGGTGCAGTCATTAGGAGGGATGTTTTGTATGTTTTATGGTTGTGAGTTTCTTAAATGGAGGTTTTAAGCTTGGTTTTAATAAGATAATGTAGTTGCACATCCCTTTTGGAGTTTTAGAGGGTTTTACCCATTAGTGAGGACATATTTAAGGCACCTGTGTTTTTGGCACTCTTTTGTTCTGCTGTTGGAAACTACAGCTGTGATGGAAAATGGCCTCCATTTTGCACATTGGCTGTTTTTTATTGGTAAATACTGAGCTTAAAATAAAAATTGTGGACAACGCCAGCATCTTCCTCCTCTGTCAGACTTCCTTACCTCACTTAAATCCAGCCGCTAAAAGGCCAACCTACGTCACAGAATGTATTGAGACCGATTGAGGTGGACAGCAGACTCCGGTGAGGAGTGTTACATCCTCTATACCCGCTCCACTAAATGTCCTTTGAAGAATATCAAAAGAATCATATCCAGATTTTTTACTGACAATTGTTTTCATACATGACATTAAGACCTGTAATGGTAGGTAAAATTGGTTTGCAGTTGAAGTCCAGGCGTCCACAAAGACAGACAGGACAAACAAGCGAACACAATCAGAGTACAGTTTAAGGTCCAGTGTTTGAGTCCAGTGTAGCTGCTAGCCTGGTCAGACATAATTATTCTTGATCTAGTCTATACAAAGAAATAGTCTGGTCCCTTTCACTTTCAGTTTGATTTCCGAGAGGCAGAACAAATGGAGGCAGGTTAAAATACCTCCTGGTGCAACTGGACTTAGAATCAATCAGTAAACAGTGGACAGTACATACACAGTGTAAACTGCCTCTGGTGTTACATTATTACACAATATGCACAGGCCTTTTAATACCAAATGTGAAAATTTATATTACAAAATGTAAAATTTAAGTGCACAAAGTAAATGGATGTTTCACATAAAGCAGCATTCCCTAATGTTATAGCCAGATGTACATAAGAACATTTGAGAAAAGAAGTATAGAAAAGACTACATGTCTTGTGGATACATGTGCTTTAACGCCACAAAGAAAGAACTTTATTCCGCTATGTAAAGCAGGGGTAGTTCTGTATTCTACTAAACCCTCTCACAGTTGCACAGATGCATTTCAATGCTCCCCCGGTTTTAAATTATCATATAGATAATGCAGGTCGCTGTGGCAGTCTGTTGCTTTAGTTCACTTAAATGGAACGACTCAAAGTGCTTTTACAGCCGCCTCCTAATGGAATTTATTTAAAAAATAGAGACATAAAGCATTGATCTCCAGCATTTTCCTGGGAGGTCACAGTGCAACAGGGCGGGGCAACACTTTATTTGACACTACACTTGACACAATGTGTCTACCTCTTTTGTGTAACAAACTATAATAACAACTACATAGTACATACGTAATGGAATTATGTGTAATTATTGTAGGTAGTGTTAGGGTTAGGGTATGTATGTACTATATAGTTACATATTATTACAGCTTGTTACACACTTTGTGAAATTGTTCTTAATGAAGTAGAGACAACATATCAGGTTGTTGGTTCGATTCCCGCTCTCCCCACAGTTCATACTGTCGTTGTGTCCTTGGGCAAGACACTTAACCCACCTTGCTTCCAGTGGCTGTAACACTGGTAATGACTGTAGAACAATGTAAGTCGCTTTGGATAAAAGCGTCAGCTAAATGAATAAATGTAAATGTAAAATGTAAATATCAGTTATGGTGTCAAATAAAGTGTTACCCCAACAGGGCTCACAGCCCAATCCAATACATTCCTCACAATGCACACTCACCGGAAACTCTTGCAAATCTAATTTTTGGAGCAGCCGGGGGAGAGAACACAACACAGAGCGACCTTTGGCAGTGACAGTGCTAGCTCTGCGTCAGTAATTGATTGGTATTGTGCAACAGAGTCAACAGCGGCTTAGGTGTCAGGCCGGGCACATGTGCTGACAATGTGCCGCCATCCCGATGAGCGTCCCACTTACTGTCTTCTGGCTAGCACTCCTTCCCTTTGAGTCTGAGCAGCAGAATGTATCTCTGACAAAAGAAAAGCTTTTGAAGATCCCAAACATATCCTTGGTGTTTATATATTTTATTGGAGAAAATTACAATTTGAAAGATATGGTGCTACTCCATGATAACCATGCATTTATTTTTTTGCCGTCCCGGTCCCAGACACCACTCACCCCCGAAAGCAACCTAAGGACCTCTCCTGCTTTCCTTATATTATAAAAGTAAATCTGGACCAAGCTTTCCTCCACAAACTACTAATGCACTACACCAAACTGAAGTTTAGCACTGACGTAAACATTTAGCTCCGACTTTGGAGTCATACAGCAGTTATCTCTACCTCGTTAAACACTACGTGATTAAATGGCCAATATTTATCTCCGTTTTACGTTGCTTCACTTTTCTGTGTTTTTCTTTTTTGTGCTGTTTCAGATTTAGAGCTGCAACCTATATTTCCTTATTGACAAGCAGGGGACACCAATAGAACTGCTCCTTTTTCTTGAAGCGAGCTGTGATAGGTCTAACCACCTGTTAAGGACTGACATTTATTTATTTATTTTAGAAATTCTTGATAATAAAGCCAATACGATGTTGTTTTCACAGATGACTCCTGTTACAATATTGCTGTTAACACTTCTTTTTTTCACATACATAAAATAATAAGAAATTGCTCACTCAAAACAGAATTTAGTGGCATGTAAACAATCCCTTAAAAGGCACAAAGACACAACACCTAAATCTTAGGGGTGCCATCTCATTTTTACCACTGCTAAGTGCCATTGTGTATGATTTATGATCCTCTCACCTCTGTGGCCTGGAGTGCAGTTTGGCTTTTAGCAGCCCGTAGCAGCTGCTAACTGTGGCTTGTTTTGATCCATAAAATCAGTGTGATTGTGCTCTTTGTATCCTCAGGTCAGCAGCCTCTTCTCTTCTTCCTCTGACGCCGGCAGCTCACCATTTACAGAGAGGATGCTGCTCAGACACAGGCTCTGTACAAAGGCAGGGTTCACGGCCTGAGTCTGTTTGATGCTTGAAGATCCTGTGAGTGGAAATACACTCCACTACACAAAAGATAAACCACGGCAGCTCTTAAAGGGCTTAGCTTTTTCAGATCTAAAGGCTACCTGTTTTGTATCAACGTTTACCTTTGGTGCTAACGCCAAAAGTCAGGCTTTGATCACACACATAATTCTGCATCAACAATCACATTTAATATTCTTATTCCTTTTATCATCATAGTCCAGTGATATAAAAACACCAGTGACTTTTGGTGAATGCATTAGTGCTATCTGATGAAGAACTGCTTATGGTGTATTTTTGTTTTCCTGTAGTGCTGCGTCTGTTAGGATTTAAAGGAGCCCCTTTTCATCATATCTAATCTATATTTTTATTATTGTGAATAAACTGAAATTAAATGATGGGTGAAACAACTTTTGGAAAAGTTTGGAATGACAAATATTAAAATACAGTACAACAACTGTGTCACAACTTTTTCAAACAAAACATTTTTGTATTTACTAATACTTACAATTCTACAGTAAGTGGAGAGCTACAGCCACAAGGGGGCAGCACTGACAGCACAACTGCATCTTATACACTGGCAAGGTGAATCAAATGGACCAGAACTTTGACACAAGGATGAAATCAGAGGATGAAATCACTTGGAATCTGCTGTGTCACAGTCTCAAAATTAACCAAAAGTAGATTATAATGTTCAATATTGTATTTTGTACAGGCGCTGTGAGTGCTGCACTAATGCTTTAGTGGTGGCCAGAGAAAGACCAGTTAGGTTTGCAGAATATTACAGTAAATGCTAAAAGTCCCCAAAAACCACTGTTGTTTTGTCTTTGGTTTCCCCACAGATATGTGAGCAATAAGCAGAGCATACAAGCAAAAAGTGATAGCTTTTTCCAGAACCATCTGGAAAGACTTCCATCGAAAGCATTTACAAAGAGCAATCAGAGCAGTGCTATGTTGTGTCCATTAGTAACAGTAAAATAGTTGATACATAGTCAAACCTAAAGCATGCTCAGAACTGTCACTCCTGACACATTATTTGTCAAACCACCTGCTGGGCAAGGTAAGACACTTGGAGCAGTACAAAATGGATTTTTGTGGAGCAATGCTTAGCTAAAGGATTAGCAAAGTCTCTAAGGTAACTTTCTCGGCAGCAGCTGCAACATTTAGCTGCTACATGATGAAGCCACCGTTTAATGCCTGCAGCACTGTATTTGATTAGAAGGTGACTGTTCCAGCATAAATCTAGTACTGTACATGTTTACTTACATCCAACATACAACTACTTTCAATAAATCTATATTTGTCAATAAGACAAACACCATGGACCTACTACAGTCCTGTGGGAAACACTGTAAACACTACTTAAGTCAAAAAGTGATTCTGTGTGTGGTTCATAATTATACTCGGTATCATTCTGGAAAAGTATTATTGTGTATATATGTATCTATAACCCTTTCCTTTTCCATGTGTATATGTGTGAGAGAAGTGAGTCCATTACTCTAGAATCAGCTCTCATATGGCCCACATGTGTTTTGATTGGTTGTAAATAGTAATGCCTGTAATGTAACCCATCTGGAGAATGCAGAGAATGTCAGACTGTAGTAAAATAATGTTTCAGTGTTTCTTGTGCGCTCACAAGTTATGGGTTTGTTGCAGCCTGTGATCGGAGAGTACCAGACAGTCATTGAAGCAGAACGAGTCAGGCGTCACATCACATCTCCTCTGTGTCCACCGCTGGATGCCTCTGCTCTGCGTAATCTACAGAAAGAAGCCGGCTGCTCTCAACAATGTGCCCTATTAAAAAGTATAAAACACCCCTTTTTTGTTTATTAGTTTTTTTTTGTTGTTTTTTTGCACTCTGCTGCATGAAGTTTTAATCCGTTCCAAATTGGCTCAATTAAAATCCACCGAGTCTTGATGTTCAACATGTGCCTCGGCTGCTTTTCTTGCAGATCTGACAATTTCTTCAATGGACCAATTACAGTACTGTAATCTGCATTAGGCTTAAATTACAGCTTTAGTCCCCAGCCTGGACGCCTGCCTGACAGTAGAGAGATGTTTTACGACACTGTACTTTTATATTTTCTTTGCAGCCAGAATCCCAAGTTATGAGTCACCAGCTGTCTGATTTCACTTTGTGTTCTGGCGCCTTTTCTGGCAGTGCTTTTTAGCAGCAGGAATGGGCCTGGCTAGACTTTTTACTTTGCAGCGGCACATGTTGATTGAAAAGCTGTGAAGGACTAATCAATGTTTTGACGAGAGGGAGTTGGAGAGCTGATTGCCGCGTGACTTAGTATCACCTCAGCTTTTTTTCTTTCAGACAAGGCTCATCTTACACAGAGTGACCTTCTTAAAGCAGCCTTAGAGGAAGTACTGCTTTTATCCACAGACAGACAAAACTAATGATCGGATGGAGTAGACACTATTCAAGCCCTGTAACTGCAACTTCATCTCTGTCAATATGTTTACGTGACATTAGAAATAATAGATTATTGTACAAGTCCTAGGAGCTGTGTGCAACTAAAGACAAAGCTGAACACAATATGTTTTTATTTGGGGAATAAAAGCTGCTCAAAATTCTGCATGAGGAAAATGATTTGGGCAAATGGCTATTGACTATGTGTGCTGTCAGTGAGTGGGTAGAGTACATTCGCAAGTGGCTCAATATTTAAGCGCTTTTCTTAAATACCAGCTAAAAGCTTCAAGCCACAAGTGACTGGATATTTTGCCATAAAACACCTCAAGAAGTACCCAGGTGTGTCTTGGACCTGTGCTTTTTACTGACATGGCTGTTGTGTTCAGTTTAAAGACATGTTATGTTTTCATGGCTCTTCAATGACAATTCACAAAGCATTATGGTCTATTTGACCGTCTAGTGAGCATCTCTGCTCACTACTTTTACTAAAACATTTTGGGAAACTTTGAGTGCACTACATTTCAGTCACTATACATTTGGACACCATTGCAAAACAGCGTGATCACTATATAGTACTGTACTATAACACTGTATAGTGTTTAGTGTGTTTATTTGAACACACACCTAGTTATTTAAACTGAAGTCAATGAAGAAGCCCGAAGAGAAGTTCTGTCCTTTAATGTTCACTCCACTCACCTGACACGGTGAAAAATGTAACACGAATACATCTGCTCTTAGCAAATACGGTCAGTCTCCAAACAAAAGTGCATCCACTTTGAATTAACATAATATTTCTACCCAAATCATGAATGATATCTAATCTTAACAACTTCACTGCCACATTGATAAACTTACAGCATTCCCTGCACAATGCTTCACTAGGGAGGGAGGCAGACAGCTGACATTGGCATGTCACTGAACTGCACATGGCCCTCTGTTACCAGCCAATACCAGGAAACAGAAGTAGCATTTTGTGGCGATACATCGTGATTACAACAACAAAAAGCACAGTAATACTTAACAAAATTATTCTTAGCTTTTAAAAACATTTTAACTGTATGTAACTTAATCTCATGAACTATTTTTAATAAATTGAGAAAATGTTTTAAGCGCAACACAAAAACATCACAGTTTTTATTGCCATGTATGTTTTATGCTTTCATAGGTTTTTTTTCCACAATTGATATCCACATGATGAAATTAGTGCTTGGCAGACCACCGGGTGAAGACTGGCAATATACAGATACTTTGTACATGACAAAAGATTGCATAGACTCAAACATTTACTTGAGGGGACAGAAGGTTAAGTTGAATTTCCCTTTGCCACCTTATAATCAGTGCTTAATTTGTAAACCAACAGATCTCTTTAACAAAAATGCATTTTGAAAACAGTGTCAATGTCAAAACTGTTACTGGAACCCACACCAAACATAATGCTTAGATGCACACAAATGCTCCGTTGTTCGAAACTCTGTGTCAGCTTATGTTTTCCCGAACTGTTGCTAGATTCAGGCAAATAGTTACCAGAACCTATCCTGTCAAAATAACAGTGTTCCTGGATCCTGTTCTGGAAGGATCAGTCTCTAATTAACCCCTTCTTGTAAAACAAAGAGATACACAAGTGTATGTATAAGTAGAAACATACAAATTGCTGCAGCACACATTACTGATATCAGCCTGATAAAAAACATTAATAAAAATAATATGGTAATACTAAAATAAGATTTTTATCAGGAAATAGCTTTTTGGTCTTTACATCACTCCCCTCCTATGTACAATCCAATTCTCTGTTCTTGTATAGCTATAATTTGACTTATCTGTGATTGGAAATAACTATTAATCTTGAATCCCGCTCCTAAAAGTACACTACTCTAATGATGCAACTTCTGCTCTAACTTTTCCCATCTGCTAAGTGCATCCACATGATAATGACGGCTGACGTTTAGTGAAATGAATGGTCCATTTGTGTGAATGCTATCAAACTGTGATATACTGCACTGTGAGGTTGTGTTATGTAATGCGGCCTCTGGCAGTCACACGGCAGTCCATCAGTTCAGCAGCTGATTGTTTTGCTGTACTTCTCTACAGAAGCCCGGGTGCTGTCGTGTTGGCACTTTATATTTATGTGCTGTTGGTTACAAGATGTTCTGTCCTATAAGAGCAATGTGAGTTTCATCTGTCTGTTTTCATTTGTGCATCGTTGTTTGGACTTTAGGGCAGTCACGTGAGCTACATCATGCTTTTGGTGGCACATTATTTTTACCATGTTTTTAGTGAACACAATCACATAAAAATAACAGCCTTCACAGTTATCGATTTTCACAAATGAGACATTTCAAGCTTTTTAGAATCCAATGGAGGTTCTATTGCTTACTTTCTGTTTTTACAGCAGGGCCACCCCTAGATTTATTCTTGTGTAAATTATCCCGGTTGTATTATCCCAAAATAAAAATCACCAAAATTGAGAGCAAATTTGAAGAGGTCCTAACATCAGCAACCTGACTGGAAGGCACATTATTTTAAATATTAGTTTAAAATATCATTTGATAATGATTTAATAACACCATGTCTTGAGGATGGTGAATTAGTTTTACTCATTCTATCCATGGAAATGCTCATCAAAAAGTTCCGCTGCTATTGTCTTCCACCGGCATTGGTCTGCATCTTCAACCTTTGACAAATCAGCTCAAAGTAACGCAAACAGAAAACTCCATCCCTGTCTGAATCTGAAATAGTATAAAGAAGCCTAATTAATAATGAACATTTTCTTGCTGGATATTTTTGGTTTAGTCAAGTGGATATCTGCTTAAACTGAATAGTGTTGTATTGTCTGATCATAAAACATCAAAACATAACTTCTGACGGAATTTATGATTGCACAATCAATAATTCAATGCATAAGTGGCCATATCCAATCCAGCATAGAACCCTTTATGGAACCTGATTACTGCTCATGGCTTTTGTAGACGTGTACCAGACGTGTAAAAGCTTTTAAAGTGCTGCTGTCCATCTCTCAAAGTAAAAACAATCTCAAAGTTTCTCAGCACTTTTCGTGTCCAACACAGTTCAGGACAAACGTAGAGCTAAAAAAAGGCACATGTGGAGCTCTGGACCTCATCACATTCTGCTGCATGACAGGAGCCATTACAAAGCCACAGGGAGAGTGAAGGCAGGGAGCGACGGAGAGGCCAAGAAAGAGATTAAAGACAGAGGGAAGTGAGGCAGACAGGTGAAAGAGAGAGAACAGGAGCTGACAGGAGGAGAAAGTGGGAGGCAAGGGCAACAAAGTGAGGAAACGCAAAACAAAATAGCACAACAACCTCTGCTACTTAACAAATTTGGGCTCCATAATGTTTGCATTAAATGTGACGTGTCTAGGTTTTGATCTTTTTGACAACAGCTGGTGGCAACAGGCCACTTTTTGGAGCATGAGAACAGCTATGGTGCCCTGAATTTGCTGTTGTTTATGAACAATATCTGTAGAAAAGAATGTGAAGCAGACATTTAATCATGAAGACAGTTTCTCCTTATTCAGCAAATCCCTCATTCTTAGCCAACCACAATCTCACATCATCTTTTAACCAATCCCTGCACAGCAGTCATTGTTTAAATGTGGCCTCCCTTTCAATCATCCAACATTTTGCACTTTTATGTTTTCCAACAATGTGTTCCTTGTGTTGTTACACTGCCCTTTTAAGGGCACGACTATGAAGCCAGAACAGCCTGGTCCAGTCAGAGTTAGGTTCAGGTCAAACCCCTCCCTCTAGAGATAAAGCTCAGCTCTTGTATCAGTGGAACTCAGAATTGACAGTCTTTTGGAGAAGAGACAAAAAGTCTTCACCTTAAAAACTAAGTCCAGATGCTTTTGCTTTAACCGTGTGCAAAGAGCAACGTCTGCGAGTTTCTTTATGAGATATAAATAATTTTAGACGCAAACTAAGAAAAACCTCGCTTTGGCAATAATTAACATATACTAGACCTTGTAACAAAATCCTTATGATTCTTTAAAGTTTCAACCATCTTCATGGGACAACATTCATCCCAAAACAATGGGATGGACTGGCACATCATTTTAAGAAGCCAACCAGGACAACAACGCCTGATCTTATTATACCAGTTGGTTTTGGCCAGGAACTGAGTGTTGTACTCTGCCAACATCACCTGTTCTGTTTATTTCATTATCAGAAGGAAAAGTGCACCGTCTCACATTTTAAATGTCTTAGTTCAATCAGAGCAGCTTAAACTGCTCCGGGTGACTTCCATTAAACAAGCTTCTCTCTAACAATATTCCATTATTATTGTATATCTTTTATTAGATTTTTTAGAAATCAAGATCAAGTTTATTGTGCCAAAAGGGAAATTTGTTTTGGGCTCAGTGTGCTGGCCACAGCTGCAGAAACAATATTAAAGACAATACACATACAACAACAGCAACAGTCAATTGAATATGGCTTTGCCATAACATCATTGCACACAGTGTAGTACAATTGGTACTGAGCAAAATCAATAAATATGTTGCAAGAGGCTATTGCACATACTCAAAGTAACACATTAAAAGAACTGCACAGAATGAAAGAAATAAAATAAAGCATTTAAAAAGTCAAACTTTGACCCAAGGATATAAATATTAAAAAACATAATACAAAAAGTATGAAAAACAATCGTTTAAAGGAAGGGCTAAAAGAGGGCACCTGAGGTTTTGTTAAACAGGTTTGTTCAGAAGAGCGACAGATGTTGGGATAAAAGAGAGCTTAAAACTTTTGTATTTAAAAGCTTGATAGCATCTTCCAGAAGGGAGGAGTTCATATTCACCATGCAACAAATGAAAAGGGTCCCTGATGATTCTTCATAAACTGTTTTCACACACATACACTACTCATTTTAAAAACAATTAAAAAGCAGGCGCAACACAAGAGCCCGGGTCGCCGCAGTGCAGAGCCACCAGATGTCCAGATGTGGTAAAAAATATGTGATTGCAAATATGACATAGTAAACTGTTACAGTGTCAAATGATTATAAGGCTACAGCATTATTTTGTTTGCATCACTAATTATCGCTTGTTTCAAGCGATAGCTGCTTTTAAATTACAAGAAGGACTCACACATTTGACAAACTACTATTTTAAGCTGGTGCACTGTAATACTAATTTGTTTTCTTACTGGTTTATTCATTGAACTTACAGGACAGCTTATCTGAATTACCTGAATTATAGACCATAATGAAATACAGTGAACCTACAGCAGGATGCTATAGGCCTCATTCATGGTCTCCATTTACACCTGGCTCAATCTGATAATTTCACACCTCACACCGATTTAAAATATAGCCCGGGCACATCCAATTGCATCCACACCAATATGCAGTGGATATTATTACTATACCTCACAACTGCATGTGTCCTGTTTCCAGATAGAATATCTTCACTCCAGGTGTAAATAGGTTTTCAGTGCAGTAGAGCTGAAGTGAACAAAATGAGACTCTCTTTAAACCATATAATTTAACTTGGACTTTAGTTATATGACTTTGGAAATAGCTAGTCTACATTGGTCTTATAGAAGTGTGTTAATACATCGCTGGCATTGCACCTGATGTTGGAGCAGTTTTTCATCTCCATATATCATGCAAATTGATAATAAAGTAAAAGAAGGCAGTCTGTCCAGAAGGGTTGTTTCATCTGAAAATCAATGGTGTATAGTATCAAGGTCAGGTTTTATTTATGGTGCCATTAACTCCAACCTAAGACTTTATTATCATCTCTATACAAGAAGCATACATTAGTAATAAAGACATTTTAAAGCTAATAAATTTAGATTGAACTTCTTTCTCAACATGCGTATATCCTACTACATTAGATGGGTTGATTGCCTGAATAGAAGGATACTGTGTCTAGTCTGAAGCATATATGGACATGATTGATAAAACACCTTACTCTGAGATTGGCTCACACTTACACCTTTTTATATTACGTTTTATAGTATAGGATATAGTACAATATACAATTGAACAAAATGGACCACATCAGTCAAAGTTCAGTTTTAAATAGGTCTAGTGGTCAAAGCTGTGGCCTTTTGCTCTGAGGTAAGGGGTTTGATTCCCACTATAGGAAATATATTCAGTAACCGGCATACAGAGTTTATCTGTAGACAGACTTTAATCACAAAATGTGTGTATTACGCTAAGTCCTCAATGCAAAATGCTAAATGGAGCTTTTCTACCTTCCTATGCACTCAAAAACTTTACCTCAAGCATCCATTCATGCACCAGTGTCTAGACTCATAAAGAGCGTGGTTTGAGCCATAACCCTTCAGGTTATCAGACAACCCTCTCTGTAGCACCATGTGATGCTGTTTGGTGTTCTGTAGCCTTTAGCCCATGTAGCTGACATCTCTGTATAAATGCAGCAGCTAATCAGCAAGCTCTCACTAATGTTCTTCCACTCACTGACACACACACACACACAGTCACATATCAGTCCATTGCCATTTGTAAAAATAACTTGTTGATGTTGAATTTTCCAATTCTTAGTGGCTAATGCTCTTTTGTCCATTAAAAATGAATTATGCTCAGCTTGACATCCACTGCCAAAATGTGCACACAGCTAATGTTGTTCACAAACAGTAAAATAGTCTGTTACTCTGTTTGATTTGAATGAATTGGTATTTTTCAAAAAGGTCCACTTCAATCACAATTTGACCACTTACAAACTGCAACAACAATCAATCAAAAAAGTCACCCCTAATGAGGATTGGTTAGAGTATGTGAAGAAGTATTGAGTTTGTGAAGCTATTGTCCTTCAGTAGCGTTAACTCAATTATTTGTCTCATATAATACAATTTTTCCCTTTCTTTCATTTGATTAGCAGCACAGCGCCGTAATCCTTCTTCATCCTGCCCCGCTGCTCTTCACTTCCTCGTGTTCCCGCCCGTGCGCATTGTGCTCGAAAGGTCACTGTGTCATTGTGAAGGATAGAGCAGCGTTGCAAAGGCTGCCTGTGTGTTTGAACATGATTCTCATCTGCTGCACGTCCACAAATCGCTGCCTGTGCGAGAGTGTGTTTAATTGGTTTTGTTGGCACCTGTATATGTGCTGCGTCAGTGTTTGTACTTCTGTAATCTCATCATCTAGACCGGTGTAGATATTTGACAGAAATAGCCTGATCAGACGATGGACAAAGCTTCAAGTGCATCACCTGACTTTTTCTTCCTCTAATCACGGCTTATCGATCTCCTCGTCCGCTCAATCAATATTTGTTATGCGTGGCATTTTTCCTCCTCCGTCAACATCCCCAGCCGTGATTCCACCGGGGACACATCCAGCAGGAAACGCGTTATTTGTCGGAACAGCAGGTGACATTGGCAGGGTAAATTTGTATTAGGAATCATCCTCCACCGCTGCAACTCAGGCGATATGTGCCCCAGGGCTGACTTCTTAATATCTGCGGCAACAGTCATATGTGCCCACAGAAGTCTGAGCAATCATTTTATGACATTATCCGGTCTGTAATGTGGGGCCGCATTAGCATTCCGGTGGTAGAGCGGAGGCCACTGTCGGCGGGCACTGAATGCCATGTGAGACGCACACGGGAGCAAAGTCACCGGCTTCATTTGGAGAAAGCTCTGAACACAGGGAACAGGCCGGAGGAGTATGAGCGAGGATTGTTGAAATAATGTCCTAGGGGAAAGTCATTTAAGTTTGGTTTGTGCGGCCGTTTTATTCCACTCTCTTTCTCTCTGGAGCTACAAGAGAAATAATTAGTTCATAAACCTTTACATTCTGCAGCTTTTTGGCTCCAAATCAGGATTATTCTTTTCCAATTACTGGCCCTGAATGGAGCCCTGGTGTGACTAAAGTACTAATTATACATCTTCTTCTGCTGATTCTTCTACTCCTACTATAAGCACCATATGCATTAAGGGTCTGTCCATATTTCTATTTTACTCAAAGGCTGTTTTATTTGAATATGTACTTATTATTTCTTGGTTTTATGTTGTGTTATTGGTTGTACTGCTTGCATTAGGTCAATAAATTATATTATATTCAAAATATAGTGCAAATGAAGCACACACCTTACAATTTAAAATAACTCAACAATAAAGAATTGTATTAAATAAATGGCATATGGTAGTCATAATTGTAGTTTATTTAAAAAATATATTACACCAGCATTTGTAATGTTGTAATGTCTCACATTGTTATTTATTGGGCTGTAGTCTGAAACGTTTGGAAACCCCTGTTCTAAAGGACTCTAAATGCAACTACACTGCTGCCTACTCATAGCCTTGTTTTGTGTCAAATTATATTGAACGTTCAGATATATTTTAAGGTAACTGGTGTAGCTTAAATGCTTGTGTATGTACAGTAGTTTAGACTACATTTGCAGTATTGTTTTTAAGATTCTTTTTTGGTTTTATGTTGTGTATGGAGGAACCAAAACTGGCCAAACTAAAAATAAATAAATTAAAGTGCTAATTGGTAAATAAATATGTAAACAGGACAGGAATTACTGAAATAAAAAATACTAAATTTAATAAATATGTAAATTTTGGTTAGAAAAAATAAATTAATTAATGTCTATATTTATTTTCCATCTGCATTTATTTTTACATTTATTCATTTATTTAGTTATTTTATTTATTTCTTCTATTATTTTTTCTACATTTATTTATTTATTAATTTCAGAATGCAAATGAGTGGGGTGTGTTTTTGCTAATGCAGCAGATGTGTAACACACAGGCCTAACTTTACAACATGGCAGCACAGGCACAACCCTGTGTTTACATTACACTGTCGAAGAGAAAAGACAAGCCAACTGTGGACTGACACCATACAGTATTTCTATGAGAAAATAACTTTTTGTGCAGATGAATTATGTCTTTTAGTTAGCCGTTTTCTTGTGTAGTAGGCTATGGCTATATACAGTATAAGTATCTTGTTCAAAATGTTGATTTGCTTTACTTTTAATGATTGTATATCTAGTGGATAGCGTGAGCCCTATTCAGGGATATTGTCCTTACCACAGGGCAATCCAGGCTGTTCTGCTGTTACTGCATAATAAAACAATAGTTTTCTGAAAGCATAAACAAAGTTGTCATGTAGTAAAAACTTAGCTCTAGAGACTAGAGCCCTCTTTTGTACCAGGCTGTAAACATGATTTTTACACTTGTGAAGTCTTATATTTCTGGAGCCTGCCCTCTGCTGGATGGAGTTATATTGTGGTATGGTGGCGCCAATATTTGAGGCCCTTATAAGGAGTTCCATGAGAGAGGCTTGATTACTTCAGAAAAGAGCATTTGTCGCTTGTAAGTTATTTTGAGAGTTTGTAGAGTTTCAACTTTAGATTGTGAACATGTAGCAAAAGAGAGAAATGTATTTGTTACGGTTTGTGACTCCTGATGATACCTACCAGAAGAGAAATCAATGAATGAATGTATTTGTCTATTAATATACCTTCCATCAGTCTGTTGAAAAAAATGTAAGACATGAAAATGCACTGTTGCCTCTGTACTGTCTTTATTAGCCCCAAGTTAAAGAATAATAGAAATGTTATTATTATTATATAGAATCAGTAGCTTTTATTACAGATGCAGCCTGTACTGTTTGTAAAACATTACGCCATATATTTAAGATAACTCAGTTACTCCTCTTTAGTTTGGGGATTTAGCATTTTGAGGGGATTTTGATTTCAGCATCAGCTTCAGAGACAGGGACAGTGTGAGGAGGAGAGGCTGTAGAAGCTGTAGGACAGATGCACAGCTCAAAGCATGTGTTTTCTTGTTTATGTTGTACCTATAGTTTCATGTCCTACACCAGATTCGTCCATGCTGACTCTTAAAGAATGAAGAACAAGAGGAAGAGAGCACTGTTACAGACACAACACGCATCATCCAGACCCAGAGACAATATCCACAGACTAACTCAGAGACAAAGTGTCTCATGATGCAGGAAGGATTTATTTGGTTTATGGCAGTTTTATGCCCTTTTTACATAATCATGTCAAGTACAGCTGATCAGAACTGAACTGCTTTGCTGGAATGTCCACAATATAAATGTGATCTACCTGTAGAAAAGCTCACACGGCTGCTATTTCTCTGAGACAGAGACATATGTAAAGTGAGTCTAAATGTAGTGTAAAAAACTAGAGAGACTGGAGCAGCAGTCCTTCCTCAGGCTGTAGACTGAGGTCTCTGTGAGGAGTCTCCTTCTCGTGCTGCAGATGTAGGGCTCTGTCTCCTGCTGTACCTGGAGAAACAATACAGATTGTAAATAGAGTTACCTCAAAGTGACTCATTTAGGCCTCATCAGATTTGTTCAGGACACTGCTGTGGCTCAAAAGACCAACAGACGGTTGTAGCCTGTGATTGTAGGAGTTCTCCGGAGCCCTCTCTGGACCTGGATCAGGGGGTTAGCGAGGTAAGTTCAGGGTTAATCCCGAGTTTTCAGTTTTAGAAGCTGGTTCACTTTCTCTCGAAGTAAATCTCTGGAAACTTACACCAAAAGCCTAACCTGCAATAGAAACACCGCTGACCAATCAAGAACGAGAAACAAGCTGCCAGTGTCAAGGAGCAACTTCTCTCCCATTAGCCATGCTGGTATATGCTGTGGTTTGTTGACAACAAACGTTAGTTCAGCTCACTGTCCCGCCTTCTAATCCTGTCCAAACCCCGCAATCCCAGACTAATATCATTGTATATGAGCATATACCTCTAGAATGAGAAAGCAGTCTGGTAGGCCAGGCTACTTTATCATAGGCTACATTATATTAGATGGACATAGTGTTTGCTAGTTCTCCTGAGAACACAGTGAGCTACTGTATATTAACCCACATCAAGAGTTCTTAGAACAATAAAATTATAATATAATCATCTGTTCATGAAACTACTGCTCGGAATGGTAGTAAAAACTCAGGAACATTCATAAATGTGGAAATTGGATTTCACTGCTTGCATCTTTTTCACAAAAATTGGTCTCCATGTTGCGACAGATCTCTAAAGGTTTTTCAGGATGCCATTGATTATGCTGACTTTCTAAGTTAGGGATAATGTAAAATGACTGTTATTATTATCCTGACCTGGACACACCGCTGTCTTTTTAAATTTGCCCGAGTGCATTAAAGCTGTAAAACTTCCCACTAAGCAAAGATCAGGGAGTGCTTTAAATGCGGCCCACATTTCTAATACATTACGTTTTCAAACGAACGGAGTGACTTTTTTCTTTCTTCCAAGAACATCTATCTTTGATCTGCAAATTACCAATTGGAATACATTATGCTGCCCTTTGTACTTAAGTGAATCTGTTCAAGGCGACTTAATGCTATATCTGCAGCGTTGGCACTTCTCTGCTCGGGTACATTAAACCACATACTGCCAGCGTTTTTATTAAGTGCAAGATAAAATCTTGTCATATCACATTTATATATTATTGTTTGTTATTGACTTGGATTGTTTTCTGTAATGTACTTATGTGAAGGATTAATAAAGCAACTTCCATTTGCTGTCATAGAAATGAATTTGATTGTGTCTAAAACAGGGTGACCAGATTTTAAGACTCAAAACTGGGACAAATACCCAAATCAAAGGAAACAAAATCAATTTACCAGTAAACACTAACAAAAGGTGAACCAGTGGGTAACATTTTGTTTACTATAACAAACATTTCCTAAAAGCAAACGGTTGTATTGTTCCTTAAGCTCGTTAGTAACTGAGGACTTTCTTTCGGCTGATGACAGACTTAAACTGTGAAAGCTGCAGAAGGGACGCTAAGCAATAGCCTCACACTTAAGCACAGAAATAGACCAATCAGTGTTGAGTTACAGACATGTGGAACACTGTTGATTTTTCCAATTGGTTAATATAGCAGTAACCATGGCAACTCTGTGATTGACACACAGACAGTCTACTGACAAATCAGGTACAAGCGCTGCTTTGTCATTATCATTAGCACTTACAGTAACAAACGGGACAACCGGGACAGGAAGAGTGCAAAACTGGGACATATTCCTCGGGACAGGATCTTAAAAACAAGACTGTCCTGACTTAAACAGGACATATGGTCACCCTAGTCTAAATCTCATTTTGTTTTGAATTAGTGGTTTTACTTCTGAGGTTAATCAACTATTATATTAATAGAGCTAAAAGTTTTTTTTAAGCCCAAAAAGCAAGAGCTGA
The DNA here is from genome assembly GCA_024349245.1 of Neodontobutis hainanensis. NCBI lineage: Eukaryota > Metazoa > Chordata > Actinopteri > Gobiiformes > Odontobutidae > Neodontobutis > Neodontobutis hainanensis. The sequence continues at coordinate 2,072,286 of JALDNG010000187.1, forward strand.
AATATTCCTTTGATTATGTAGGCTGATTATTATTATGACACAAGGACAAATGTTACCCTCAGCTTAATACTTTCAAAAACGCACTTGTACTATACTAAATCTAATGACAGACTTTTGTTAATATAATATGTTCTCACCAATAGACTCAACACCTGTGCAAAACCGCATTTTCGTCTTTGATATTATTTGCAACAAACCATGCCAAATGAACAAAACGTAACTAATACATAATATTCCATATGCTCTGATCCATTCTGCTTGGAGATTTTGTAGAAGTATCAAATGTAATGCAAGGCTTGTGTCTGGGATAATGTGCTTATGAAAATAAATGAACCGTAACTCATGTTTTATTCAGAGCATTTGATATTGTGTATGATGTGGAGTCATCAATAAATAAGACAATAAATCTCGACCTGTGTAATTTCTCGGCTCTTCCCTATAACGCCTTTATTAATAAAGTGCGAGCGGGTCATTTACCCCCAACCCTGCAGAAAAACAACCCCCACCCTCAATTTGTTTTATCATCTCACAGACTGCCTTTGTCTCTCGATTGGAAGTGAAATGCATAAAACAAAACAACAATTTCCCTCTAATCCTCCTCTTGGGTAAGTCTTCAGAAAAGTCAACAACAACAAGAGAATGAATAATGATGAGTAATTGCATCAAAATCTCATATCACTTCTCTCCCAAATGAGCCGACAAAGCAAATCTCCTGAATAACAAATGGCCGCAAGCCAGTAATGGTTAAGCTATTAAGAGCGGATGGGCTAATTACTGTACATCTGCACAGAGCAGGGGAGGTTGCCTTTATTACAGCACATTTCCCACCGCTGTCAGTCAGGCTAATGGCAACCTGCGCCACATGCTCCAGCTTTGCCTTTCATTTGCTTTTTTGATGAAGTGCTTCTTGACCTGCACTTGGAGAAGTATGGAGAAGAACTTTTTTAAGGTTGTGTTTTTTTTTAAGCTCGAAGAAACCTCGAAGAAAAGAGGATGGTACAATCCTGATACATCAGGTTTTGGAGGTCTTTGTCTTATGTCCCAACATATATATATATAGAAAAATGATTTTGAAGATAAATAAAATGGACTATATTGATCCCACAGTGGTTACAGACACCTAAAGTGCAAACATGTGTGCATATGTAAATACAAAATAGTGTAAGAACCATTTAATTTTATTAGTTAGTGCTTGGGTGAAGCCATTTATTGTCAAACAATTGTGTTTTTTATTTTCTAAATCACAATGAAAACAAAAACTACCCAAATAACCCTAATCAAAAGGGCCCCTACAGGTCTGTGTCCCAATTATTAGGGGTAGCCTATAATCTTAGGCCTACTCCTTACCCCTTCCTTTGGAGGGCCAAGGGGTAGGGCTAAGGGCAAGGGGTAAATTAGAGAATTGCAATTGTGCAGTCTATGTGAATAAAAAATCTGTGGTAATGCTCCTTCCTACACTGGTAAAGTAGAAGCCCCTGTCCAAGTTTTCAACTGCACTACCAAAGGTAATGCACTGTTCTTGCTGTTTGTCTATAGATTGACTATATATATATATATATATATATATATATATATATATATATATATATATATATCAGCCACAAAGTTGCCATGGAAACAACAAATTCAAACAAATGAAAAACATCAAAAGTGCTCTGCAAGTCTATAATTGAACAATTGGTCTATTTCTGTGGCACATACGTGCAAGGAAATTGCTAAGCCAGCTTTTCAGAGAGTTGAAAGTTTGACAGAGTTTACAGTTTGACCATTTTCTTTCTTCAGAAAAAAGTACCTGCTAGTGATTACTCTCCTCTTTGAAAGACTGGTTTTTATTTTCAGTTGGAGACAATGGAAAGCTGACGTGTAATGTGAAGATATCAATGACTGTAAAAAAAAAAAAAAAAAGACGTCTTCCCCCATTGCTCCCCTGTTCACCAATATTGTTCTTACCACAGGGCAATAAAATGGTGCTTACATCTGGGTTTTTTGGCTTTTACTCCATAGTATAACAATAGTTTTCAGATAGCATAAATGGATGTATTAATCACAAATTTCCCCCTCCCCCAGAGTTGTCATGAAGTGAAAACACAGCTCTAGAGACCAGAGCCATCTTTTGTACCAGGCTGTAAACATGATTTTTACACTTGTAAATTTGCCATTGGGTTTCTTCTTATATTTCCTCTTTTGGCGCCTGCCCTCTAGTGGACGGAGGTATATCACTGAGTGGTGGTGCCATTATTCGAGGGCCTTTAAGGGGTTCCATGAGAGTGGCTTGGAAGATGTCTAGAAAATCTATTTCAGCATTACAATGTTTACGAGTGGGTGGAGTGTGAGCCAACTTGTTTTACAAAAACCAATAAAACAAAATGTTTTATTGGTTATTTGAAAAGTTGACTCAACATATACAGTATTTGCAACCCTTGCAACCCTCTTTGAGTTAGGGTTACCCCTAACCCAAACCCTTCACAGGCTGTGATAATTAGTAATACAACATTAATTCATTAATTTTATTTTGTTAGGTCCTGTTAGGGGTCATGGGTGACTGGAGCCTATCCCAGCAGCTTTGGCCTGAGGCGGGGTACAACCTGGACAATGGCCAGTTAGTCGCAGGGCTGACATTTAGAGACAGACAGTGACAGACAACCATTCCTTCACTGTGGACATTTCAGAGTCTTTGAACGGAGGGAGGAAGTCAAAGCCGGAAAGAACACAGAAAGACCGGAAAGCTGAGAATGTTTGAGTCGGCCCACAACCTTCTTACTGTAAGGCAGGAGTGCTAACCACTCTGCCACGTGCACCAGTCTACAATGACTGATTGAATGATTGAATGAATGGCTTTCATGCCTTTAATTGTTTTTATCAAATAGTAAAAGAAAATAGAGTTGGAAATTAGTACAATCAGTTCATTAATAAATATGATGTTTTGCATGATTTTCTGTACGAGACGAGTAACTGTGTCAGGTAGAGACATACTGCGATACATGCTGAGCACAGAAACAATGAAACAATCCAAATTCTGCTGCTCAGCTGCTGACACATCTGGATTTTACATCACCCTCAATAACCTAGTTTCAGTGAGGGAGCCTTTTTGAAATGAAGACTGACTGACCTGAGAGCAGAGGAGCGGAGGAGAGAAACTGATAGAAAATCAAACTAAATCCATAAAGTCCTCACACCTAATGTGTAGAACAAGTCAACTGCTGTAGAAACCTGCAGTGTTGCCAACTATTTTCAAAGGAAAGTAGCTAAAGCCTATCAAAAAAGTTGCTAAGTGCTGCTAGATGACGTCATGCATAAATTAGCATATTCGTGACGTCATTACATCTTCGCGTCATTATACAAAATTGCATACTTTCTTGCGTTCTGCCTGCCTAATGTGCTTTCTTGACAAATTTGCGCTCACAGTCTCTTCTACTGTATTTTATTATGATATAGCCGACTGTCCCAAAAAGCTCTTCTCATTTCTCATCTCAATTAAGTGATAAGCACACAAGAAGAATGGAAATCAAATCATAAAATTAGTAAGGAAAGTACCTATTGGCTGTCCTATAAGTCGCTAAATGACTCCATCGCCTCACATATATATTGACCATGTGCATTGTGAATGTGATTGTGATGAACGCTGTAGGAGAGAAAGGAATAAAGTTGCTGAAGAGACAAAAGGTGGATCCACCAGCCGCGGCTTGACTGATTCATTTTCAGTCTGGACGTGGTGGGGTGAACAACTCCTGCTCTGACTGCAGCTGGGAGTGGCTGCTGCGCGAGGACTGGGCAGCCTGTGAGTGCTTTGGGATGGTGGTGGGGCCCGAGGCAGCACCCGCTGCTCATTGAGAAGAGTAAGAACGATATGTGCTTTCACTTCAGAGAGTCTCCAAAAGTCTCCAATAACTCCAGAAAAAGTCGTGAAAATTTGACGCTAGAGGGGTCTGAATACTCGCTAAATATAGCGACAAAGTCGCTAAGTTGGCATCACTGGAAGCCTGTGTAGAAGACAGATTAGTGCACCTGCAGGCAGCTTTAAAAACAGGAAACCAAAAACCATAGAAAAGACAAAAATAATATGACAATAATAACAAAATGCACCAAAGTACTGGCCCTTCTACAAGCAGCAATGTAATCAAAGAGATCCTGAAATGGAAGTTAAGCCTACAGTCAGGGTGCATTCAAACTAGCCCTATTTGGTCTGCTTTAATTAAACTCTTAAATTGCTCAGAAAGTCGTTTCTGAGCAAGCAAGGAGTGAAAGTGCAATGATACTCTGATACGGATCAAAAAAGTCAACCCTGGTGCGCCTAAAAACATAGATCTCACTTCACTTCCAAGTGAACTCTGGAGCTCTGAATGAGAATGCAAACAGACCAAACAAATAACCAAAGGCAAGAAGTGGTGGTAAACGGAAATTTTGCTGCTTTGGGGTTGTACAGAAAAGCATATGTATACTATGATTAATTCACTTTAGCAGTAAATATATAAATATGGTCATAGCCATTTTATACGGTCCCATTTGTTCCAACTCAAAAACAATGTCCATGACGGTCCACTGCCTCGTTTGCTGCTTACACTCAGCCCATTATTGTAAAGTATATTTTTATATTTTAGCCAAAGGCAAAACCAAAAAGGCAAAATTCTGAAAGTCTGATGCGGTTCCATGTTTTATTTTTGTGGCAGAAATGAAAGTCGCCCTGCAGTGGCTAATAGATAGACAAGATTTCTTCCTTTCTTGCAACTTTAGTCGTCAATCAAACCGAGTCTACTGTCTACTTGTCTACTATTAGGTGTGAAAACGACCTTAGACAAAACAACCAGCTGCTTGGGGGATTTATTTCACCAACAGTAAATACAGAGACAAAGCCTGTGCAAATGGTCTAAGTGTAAGGACTTTAAGTAACTGTGTACAGAGGAGTTCCAATAAGAAGCTATAGGAGTTTTCCAAGCACTGTGCAGTTGCTTCAGAAAACTCTTTGAGTGGTTACTCAGTGACTGGGAGACTCAGTGGGGTATTACACAATACATGTCTGGAGAAGTAACAATTATTGTGGTTAAATGAAAGTTCATTGTATTGCCTTATTCCAACTTTAATCTTTTAAAATGCAGGTAAATGTCTTTGTCAGTCTGGAATGACTGTAATTGAAATAACTCTTAGTTAGACTAACACACCACTCCTATTGTTATCCATATGGCTTAGTCAAATTAAAGTTGAACTAAGGGCACTGACCATCCTCCAATGATTCAGACAGATGCATAGGGTAACACACGTAAACACAACAAAAAAGAGTACCAGCTTTAGTGGCCTCATTTATGATGGATAGCATTTAGTCTAATATCTCAAAAGTGTTTCTTGGAGATAAAGTAGACAATTATAAACTGAACCTTATGTTGTTCAACAATCTAGTATAATTTCTTATTCTGTCATTCTTTTAGCTTTGTTTAATAATTTTCAAATCATAATGAGTGAATATATATTTTACTTAGCATTTTGAATATTTGCAAATTGGTTGTAAGTTGAATTATGGAAAAACTAAACAGCACAATGAATAAATAAAATACAGAAAATGGGATCTGGGACAAAGAGTATGTTCATTAGCAAAACAACCAATATGGCTATTGGAAATTAGTGGACAATAAACAACTTTACTTGAGCCTTTGTAGATAAGAGCTTGTCACTAAATAGATGAGCCTCAGGTAATTTGATTTTGTTGCTGTGACAGGTTGGAGGTCAGTTTAATCACTTCAAGAGAGGTTTTGGTGTATGGTAATAACACGCCTGAAATCTGTTTTTAATAGAGACGTTCCACTAAACCCTATTTGGGAATTGTGGTGGTTGGCCTAAAGTTTTCAATAGGTTCAATCAAAACAAAAATAATTACAGAATCTAATCTCAACACTTAAAAGCCATGAAAGATTGAAAGTCAACACTTTAGTGTGTCAAGATAGCTTTAATTAGGAAAAAAAATTCTATAGTATGCAGAAATAAAATATCCTTGAAGGAATATTAATCAAAGGTCCTTCTTTTGTCAAAATAATGTTTTGCACTAACTTCAATATTGTCACTTCAAAAGTGCTGTGTTGCACTCTAACAGAACCTCTCAGTTTAACCGTTCACTGTGAACCTAAATTAGAGCAGTATGGTGTGATTCTAGGTAAAACTGTTGCATTAGGTCGCACAGAGGTTAGCATCAAAGCACCACCAACTTGTCCATCTAATCATCTGTGTTAGACAGGATAGCTGTGTTTCCGCTCAGCGCTGCCAACTCATCAAGATGAGTATTTCAACCTTACACAAAACTTGCATCATTGATATCAGCAAGATTTTATGACATTAAGGACACATAAAACAATTGGTGAATATGGCAGTACAAACACAAGGCACCATGGCAGTATAAATGTATATATAGCTAAATAGCTATTTATTGATTTTGGTTGGACTTGGACTTCCTTCTCTAAGTGAAAAGCTATTAATGAAGTATTTGTAAGTATTCATTCATATATTTTCTACCGCTTAGTCCTGTTAGGGGTCGCGGGTGACTGGAGCCTATCCCAGCAGCTTTGAGCCTGAGGCGGGGTACAGTTAGTCGCAGGGCTGACATATAGAGCCAGACAATGACAGACAACCATTCACTCTCACTTTCATTCATTAGGGACACTTTAGCTTTGCCAATTAACCTATACATGCATGTCTTTGGACGCGGGAGGAACCGGAGTACCCGGAGAGAACCCATGGTAACACGCGGAGTACATGCTGACTCCTCACAAAAAAAACGGAGACCGGAGTTTATGAACTCACAACCTTCTTGCTGTGAGACAGGAGTGCTAACCACTCTGCCACGTGCACCCGTATTTGTAAGTAATAGTTTGTTAATGTGGATCTAATACACACTTACATTACTTACACCTACTAGGCAATTTAGCTTTGTTACTCCCTACAGAAGATAGTTCTTCACAGCCTCCTACAATCCACATTTTTTTCCTGCTCAAAGTCAAATACAGCCGCGTTAAGAGAAGCTTATAAAGTTTGGCTGCAGATATCAGAGATTTGCTGCTCAGTGGTAGAGTGGTCACCCTTTAACCGGAAGGTAGGTGGTTTGATTCTCACTCTCCCCCCTGTTCTTACTGTCGTTGTGTCCTTGGGCAAGACACTTAACCCACCCTGCCTCCAGTGGCTGTAAGACTGGTAATTACTGTAGAACAATGTAAGTCGCTTTGGATAAAAGCGTCAGCTAAAAGAATAAATGTAAAACTATAATCCAGCTATAATCACATGTGTTATCGTCTTCATTTGAGCATAATGACAACATCAGAGCACATCAACAAATCAAAGTTCCAAAGATATCTGTTTAACATGGCATTGCACTGCCACAAAACCAAAGAGGATGTAAATTGCAATGTTTACTGTTGAGTGACTATACCAACCCAGTATGAATATTTCTGTTTATTTCAAAACAAAGCCTGTGTCATTGCTCTTGTCTTCTTCTGCAAACAGGAAGAGTGCAGACAATTATCTACAGTAGAAAATAAGTTTCATAGCCCTTGTACAAAACACACGACCATTTCCTTTAAGAAGTGCTTCAAACGTCATGGTGCCATGTTGCCCCAGCACAACATCAGAAGATTTGGTGGAATTCAGGTGAAAAGAATTCCACAAATAATGTGGTTGATGGTTGATGATAAACTGAGTGCATTATTAAAATTTAGAGTCAAAATGTATTCTGAAATTGCATGCATATATTTCTACTTGGTTAAAAACACTTTCACACACAAGGCTTGAAAAGAGTTGTCAGATTACAGTTGCCACAATATCTCGGCTGTGATAATAGCTTCAGATGTGTTTGGCCTGAGGGCAGAGGCATTTCTCTGGAAATTGGCACAATGGAGTTTATTGAAGAGATCAGCCTCCATGACCCCGCAAATATTGTTACAGCGTTTTCATCATTGCGGGGATTGCCGACGAGTCTGAGATTGAAGTTTTGTGGAGCCCCCGTTCTTCGATGAAACGGCAAAATGATAAAACGGAGACTGGAGAAGGCTTTATGGGCACATCATTTTAAAAGATACAGACAACTGGCTGCCGGCAGGTTAGCCATACATCTTGTCAACGTTTGATAGTGTAAAGCAACGGCACTAATTAGAACGCACCAATAGAAGCATAAAGCTGCTGAAGTGGTTAACATTAAGGTTTATTTTTTCTATTTGGTAAGCAGTAAAGCAAGCAAGAACTGACAGAAAACTAATTAAGATGTTTCTGCAAAGAGAGTCTTTTGCTCTCTCTCGGCTGCACAAACAATTGTCATGCTAAAGAGCTGTTTAAAGCTCTTAACATTATCAGGCTAATGCTTCACTTTGCCAAGTATTCTTCTGCTTTCACTTTAATCAGAGGATCTGCGAGTGACACAATTCTACAGTTCAGAGGAGTCATCAATTCGGAGAAACAAGGGCTCTTATTTTGACGTTTTTTCTCAAGGACACAGACCAGACCATTTATCTTAAGCCTGAGGAAAAAAGCATGGGCTTTCTAAGTGCAAGGGCACTCTGCGGCTTGTATGAGTATAAAATTTACTCGGCCTCATTAGACATTAACAATCCGCTCTCAGTTTTAAAACTCTGTGCTCAATCATTTGAGGACAAGAAAATAGCATGATAAAAGCCACTCGCACAGACCTGCATTAATGATGATTGTAAAACTTACTGAGGGGCACATTCTGAGGAGCCGTACCTATGCTTTAATTATAAAAATGCAAGATAATTAAATGAAGTGAATTTAAACTAAAAGGAGAGCAGATGTATGTGCCAGGAATGAGGATTAAAGATCAAAGTTACAAAGCGAACTTTGGGGAACTCTTAGATATGAACAAGAGAAGTACGCTTCATGCACCAATCAGCCATAACTTGACGATCACAATACTTCACGACAGCAAAAGGGCTAGTGGCTAACTTGTACATTCCTAGAGACTACTTTGTATTTATCCTTGCACTGCACCACTAACTTCTTTTCCACTTGAAACCCCGAAAAAAACAGCTAAACAATGTTTCCTTCAATGAGCCAATGATCTGATCTAATTGCAGAATGCAGTGCCAAGTAAAAATTGCGTCTGTGGACCACTACAACAACAAATGAGCTTTGACATATTGAATGAAAACTTTATTGCATAAACCAGCACAGTTGTATTTTGGAGGAATGCTATGGTAGCCATTCAGGGACATGTTGTTAGAAATCCATGTATTGATGACATTTACACCAATTTTTAAGCCCTCCTGAGATTATGTGTTCAAAGAGAAACATGAATGTGCTTCATCTCATGTAGGGCTCAGTTTGTCTACTTTGGGCAGCTATAGAACCAGGAAGCAATGGGCTGGATTTATAAAACTTCAACAGTTCATTTTTCAGGATAGACAAAACTTAGACTGATATTATGAGGTAATACACTATTGAAAACATTATTTTTACCGATGAGTTTCATTTTGTTGAACTACAACGTTTTACAGAATGAACCTTTTAGCTGTAGTGTGCACTTCAGTTTGATAAAAGCAGAGCCCATTTGGTCTAAATCCTGAAGGGAGTTCCTGTACTAAACCATTAGCACAGGCCAAGGTCTATGTTAGCCATAATACAGCCATTTCAACAAATGCACTCAGAATTTTACATGAAAACTTTATTAGCGAGATTTATGTAGAACATTATTTTTAGGGGACCAAAACATTTATTTATTAAAGATATTCAGAGTTCATTCCTTATATTTACACATAAATTCAACATATTCAGTCTGGTAACTTGAGTTTACCCTGGACAATGCACCAGATAAACACAACAAAACTCCATTATTTGGACTATTTCTATGAAGCGTAATGTAGCTGTGTGGTTCCATTTTGTATTTGCCTTCATTTTACCAAAGCACGTAAAAATAGAAGTAACCTCTATTTATTGACTAATTAATTCTGGTAAATGCCATGGTCTTGAAAAAAGCCGTTTGGCGTATGATTGCTTTTCTGTAATTTCCAAGCAATATCAGCCATGTTAATAATAATAATAATAATAATAATAATAATAATAATAATAATAATAATAATAATAATAATAATAATAATAATAATAATAATGGATTTGATTTGTATTGCGCTTTTCTCCCAAGGGACCAATGGACTCAAAGCGCTTACAGGATGTCCATTATTCATTCACTCCACAGTCACACACTGGTGGTGGTAAGCTACATCTGTAGCCACAGCTGCCCTGGGGCAGACGGACAGAGACGTGGCAGCATTCCGCGCCTACGGTCTCTCTGACCATCACCAAGAACATTCACTATTCATTCTTACACATTCATATGATGTTACTTGTTTCTTACATCACTCAAAAAAGTTAAATTGTTTTAAATGACTTTTGTTTTGATATTAAACACTTTGGCACAATTTACTTGCTGGCCATCACCTAAAACCTCCATGTTTAATGTCATCCTTAGTCTAAAAGATGAAAGTTATGTGCCATAAAAATCTGCAGAGTAAACCAAACAGACAGTGACAGACTGTATATCTAATTCCCCATTTTATGACAACAATTTAACTTATCCCATTTTCCCGAGCTGTCTTTTTATTGTGCAGTTGATAATTATTGTGCCATAAACTGCAAGCTTAGCCATGTTTACTTTTGTCTCATCATGTTTAATGAGATGTTTGTGTACCCATTTTCTCCATTTGCTTTTTCTTTGCTGCTTTTTCAACCACAGTCGATAAAACTGATATGCAGACAAAGACTTCTCCAAACTCAACTTTATATGGACATTTCTTTAGGAACCACCATGAACTACTATTTTTCTAAAGTCAGTTAAAATAAAAGTTTTGGCTGCTGTCTGCTCTTTGTTTCTGGTGTGAAAAGTACTGCAGCAGCTTTATGTGCACTTCAGGAAACGCACTGAGCTCTGAGCGCTGACACAAACCAGAGATTGCATTTGTCAGTCCAAACTTGACAGCGTCAACATTTCACCAAATATATTGGCTTCCTGAGAACTCAGCCCCAGGTCTGGTCTGGTCTCCTGAGCCGATGCATTAAAATTCTCAGTCTTTAGTGGAAGTCTTTGGAGTTTACGGTTCCACGTCTACTTTGGCTGATTCGTTAGAACTTGTCATGATTTCTCATTACAGGCCTGTCATTTCTTTGCCATCACAAAGCTCTCCAGTCTCTGTGCTGTCAAGCCAGTTGACTAACTCTGTTTACAGCCCACATTGTGGATCAGTATGACATTAATCTTCTTTGAAGTCATTGTCCAATGCACATAGACAGACACACGGAAATAAAGTGCTTATTTCAACAAATATGTACGCTAAATACATACAAATTATTCTAATGTTTCAAGAGCAGTGCTATGTTCTCATATCAGTTGGTTAGCATGACTTTAGATGTGTTTCTGTAATTTTCCAAAGAATTAGAACAGAGAGCTTGTGTTAGATCAGTGCACTGGAGTAGCATTCAGACTCCAGCTGTTACTGCCTTTTCAGCCACTTAATCAGGAGCAGATTTACACCTGGGGTGCCAGGTGAACACTATTAAAGTGCAGCTAACTACTTGATAGGACTCAAAATCAGCAGAACTGTGGCACAGGAAGTCTGGCTCCAGAGCTCTGGCTGCATTTCAAAAAGTGTACTAACTAATACACATACAGGCCATAGGTAAGTAAACACAAGCATGCACGGACAATATATTATGGAGAACGCTGTATACCCTATACCTGATATTTGAGCATTATTCAGCATAAATTAAATTATAGCCATACCAACCGTGCAATATACAATATTATTTTCTATACAAATGACCATCCACTGAGTGTGTTACACCTACACATTGTCTTCATGTGACATTGAAAGCACTTTACAGTGTTCCATATTAATCTTCTTGGAGCGTCAACCTACTTGAATATTTATAGTGCTGTGTGGTAATGGTTTGTTCCATTGGCAGAGAGAGAAGTCATGTTAGTTTGGTGCGTCCAGAAGTTTACTCTGTTGTGATTAGTAGTGTGTTTGTTCAGCTATGATTAGTTGATTAGCCTCTATTTTATTTAAAAAGACTTTATGGTAATACTTCTAGTTTTTGCTAAAGATTAAGTCAGAGGGATTTAGCTTCTTCTGAATGACAATCCAAATGCTTTCATGTGTAGCTTTTTTTGCCACTATTAGACTATATCATACACAAAAAAGGTTGCCTTGCTTAATTTCATTTGAGTGGTGGAAAACATAGAATTGTTATAAGGTCCTTATAAATGTTTTACATGTAGCTATACGACCATTCATTTATCGTCCAGCTACTTTGTGTAATGTCTGACATTTTGGGCCTGAGGACAATGGTTAGGGTTAACAACTATTGGACAGATAAACTCACAATGGACAATCATCAGACTCAGTCCATGGAGCCTGAAGTGATGACCATATTTGGAATAAAGGTTCCATATTGCTCTAACTGCAGACTATGTAGCTAGTGATGCTAACATCAGATAAAGTAGCCACAATATTTGTAAAAAATCAGACCCCATTATATAGCGTAAAGTTAGCCAGACAGTAACTGCCGTTACATTAGATTTTCAACAGAATCGTGTGGTTAAACTATTTTCTGATTGGCTGACATAACTTTATACCCCTCATCATTCAGTATCACTCAACCAACCAGTAAATAGTGCATTTGTTTAAACTATACATTAAACAGTAACTAGTAATTATGTATTTAACAAATCTTTCCATTTAAAAATAATTGTATTTAATTAATAATGTTGGCACATGGGGAAAAAAAGTAGAGCTTCTGTTTTGTTCCACACAGCTTGTTGTTGATTGAGCCTTAGTCTTTGTTTTCCACCCACAGTTAGGACAACCAGTAAGACGAGAATTATAACTGAGAAAATATTGACCTAGCCTGGCAATGAGTCAATTGTTAATCCTTCTGAGTGAAAAAAAAATTACACCTAGAGATCTTTGAAGCAAAAGCAGTTGGAGTGACTCAACGTTATATAGAGTTTCATTCTGGCTGTAAATCTGCCCTTTGGCCACTGTTTTTTCTTTGTTTTTTTTTTTATCCCATCAAAGACACAAAATTGCTTCACAGTTTTTCTGGACTTTGAATAGAATCTCACCTCAGAAGTATCCAATCTCTGCAACAACATTATAAATTGGACTGTCGTAAGTCTGAGCGGTGGATAAATAATAAACAGTGTCACGCATGGCTCTGTGGACAACTCGTCTTATTCTTCAAGCTGCAGACGAAGCGGCAGGTCAGGGTCCTTGTCACCCTTGTGTGTGTATATACAAAAACCAAACCCATAAAAGACATGCACATGCTAACCTTCCATTTTTTATGTCAGCTTTGATGTGTCCTATCTGCTACTCCCATGTGCCACTATTTCTTCCCCCAAAGCTTTGAAGGGGGTGGAGAAATAAAAAATAAAAAATAGGCCAGTACTCTTTATCTGTGACGCTTACACAAAACTGGCTTATCATGTATGCATTGGAAAAAGCAGTCGATGTGATAGGTCCAATAAAAGAGGCCAGAGAAAAGGGTAGAGGTCTGGCCGGAGTTTTATTAACCTGTCAGAAAATGAAGAGACGAGACTGCCGAGCGATAACACCTGAAAACAGTTCTTTAAATCTGTCCTGTATTGTACGACACATTCAGAACAGTGTTAGGTATGTGTGTGGTATGATGAATCTTTTAGATTGAAGATATTGGTTTTCTGACGATGGCCTCACAAGACTAGGTTTATTTGAGAGAAATTGTACTTTTTTACTTGAATGTACATGTGTTATCATTTATTATTTATACAGAAACTGATATTTACAAGTTCTAATACTCTGGACGCAATAACTTAAAGGTGCATTGTGTGAACCTGAGCAGTACAGTTATATAAAAATTACACCCTTTGTGTGTGAAAAACACAGACACATAAAGTTCCATAGAAGCCAGGGAAGTTACATTACTTTTTGTGAGTACACAATCTTGCATAAAGTCTTCTGACATTTATGAACTGACATTCATGAACTGACTCAATATTTTTATGTGAACTCATCTGCTAAGAACATGTAACCTTGCAGATTACACGTAGCAGTGATGCTAATGTCTTTTATTAATGCTAAAAAATGTGGTACTAAAGGATTTCCTGGAAGGAAAAGATGTTTGTGCTCTATTCCTACTGCCTTTGGCTTATCCTATCCTTTTCATTAGCCAATGTCCTTGTTTTATTTGTTTAGTGTTTGTTAATGTTCTTTTTATTCACATATTTACAACTGTTGCTGTTAGAGCAGTTTATTGGTTCTTTATAAAAGCCACACTGGTTAATGTCATATAAATTGTTGCTATGATTGGCTAAAACAAAGCTTGCAGTAGGCGGATACTATGTTGTGTGAGCAGTTCTATCTGGCGGAGTCAAATAAAATTTCCACAACTCAATCTAAAATTAAACTTAAATCCCTGATTGCTTTTGGAAAAATGTAGCATGAGTTTATAACTTCAGTTCTAAGCCATATTTTTGGATGATCTGTTAAATAATACAAATGCACTTTATATAGACATGTAGTGTTTATTTAAGGCCGGTCAGAAAAATGAAATTGTACATTCTGCATAGTATTGTTACAATTAATAATATTTTATAAAAGAAATAGCAAGAAAAAGGGGGAAATATTTGTCTAGTAATGAGAGATAGTTTTGAGAGAGTTTTGTTTTGGTCTTGACACACTCCTTGATGGAATATTGTGGCTTGGTGTGTGTGGTCTTGACTGCAAAATTTGATTCAGTTACCAGAAAAAGAAGTTCAAGTACAGTGCAGTGTAAACAGAGAACTGTGCTACTTCCAACTACTGGAACAGTTCTGACTGGTTTAAACTCAGTTCCACAAAGTAAAGCATCCTTATAGGGTCAAAACTCAAATTCCTCACTGCAAAGACACTACTGCCTTTTCCATTTTATTTTTCAACAACTACAGGCATTTGCATTATTTGTGTTGCTCTTTATTTATAAAGTCAGCATTAACTCTAACTGGATTAAAGCATCTTCTAAAGAAACTTTGGTCTTCTGCACAAATGAAATGATGTCCCCCATATGTTATACATTACATCTTCCTTTTGCTGTGCACATAGCTACACTGTCTGTGGTTTCAGTTCAACTGATGGTGACACAACTGAAGTCCTTCTGGGGGTTGAATTTCAGCTCACATCTGCGTGACAGTTGCCCATAAAGACCAGCATTGCTTTTGGTTTTTCTCTTAGGCCTGGGATCGCTAGAATGTTTGTTTACCATCAGCATCTAACGAATCCAAAGCTCTGTTTTTACCCTTCGACTTCGATACATGATTGCACTGTACCAAGAAATGATGATGACGCTGGCTATATTGTTGTGGTATGCTAATTGTTTCAAGACCCTCCGTTTTCACTCGCAAGGCTGGGAGTAATGATCCAGTGTGCACAATGACAGGCTGAGTCAGAGTGCCCGTTTGTCTTTGCGAGGGTCCTAAAAGCAACAAACAAACCTTTGTAGACCTAAGTTTTAGCCTCAAAACTACTGGCCATATAGTTTTCTTAAACTTACTACAAGTGATGTAACACAGCTGCTTATATAAATTCTCATCCTCTAAACAGTAATTATGAGTTTAAGGCCTGGTTAATCAGGTTATATTTTAATATGGGTGTTGAGTAATCAAGTCATTCCCAGGTTATGGCTATAAATGGCTAAAAGCGGCAGGTGTTCTGTCTTTCCTCTGCTGCACCTCCCCATCTCATCAGCACTGCAGAGAACTCTCCTCTTTACAATTAAGAGCCTGGACCATTATTTTGAGCGCAAGGCTAATTTTTCCCTCTCCGGCTGTCAGCACATAGGGGGGGCAATTTTTTGTCTGGCGGGGTGGGGGTTGGGGGGGTTCGCTCCCACGCTGCTCACCATATTTAAACTTTCGCCCCTACCAGCGCTGCATCTCTCAACTTTTCGGAGACCAACTACTGAGCTAGCACCGCCCCCAGGTTCACACACATCAGTAAAAGTACCACATGTTCTTCATTATCTCGAGCCGCTCGCTGCTAAGCCTGGAGGTGTTCACTTACCTCCACCTCCCCGTTCCTCTAATGGGACTCTGCGTGAGTGTGAGCGTGCACATGGGTAAAAGTGGGCATGTGGATGGGGAGATTAACTTGCACTGGAAGAGCTTACTGAAAATGTGGTGAGAAATAGACCAATTTTAACAATACAAGAAAGCTTTCAGCAGAGGGCCACTTTAACAATGGCTCTCTAGAAAACTGGTACCTTTTGGGCAGTCGTCACTTCTGCAAAGGCCTCTTGAGAACCTCTGTTTTACAATTGACTTTCACGTAAAAAAACTTTCTAGACACACATTTGAAAACTCACCTCAACCCACCTTTTGCAAGCTTTATATCCCAAGTATAAATAAATAACTTGTAAGAAGAGCATGTTCAGACTGGTGTTAGTCTTGATACAGGTCTTAAGACCCCTTCTTAAGGGTCTGTGCTGGTCAATGTAATTTATTCATGGTTCTCTTTTGTTTTTCAGTCAAGACTGGTTTATTTGTCCACATTATTATCAGGATTGTATGGAAATGTGAATTCATTTTAATAAAAAAATGTATCATGACAATGTTGATGACATGTTGTTGGGGAAAACCGACCACATCTGTAATACCAAGGTGCTTGACTTAATAATATTATCATTGATGCTAGTCAGTCCTGTCAATGTTTTACAGATTGTAAATGAGAATGTGTTATAGAACTCAGATTACTTTCTTTGGAGTAACAAGTAACCTAATGCGTTAGTTTTGTTGTCCAGGTAATCCGTTATCTAGTTACTTTCAGTATCCCTCTCTAGAGCTCACTCCATATCACTGCCTGTGTAGTTTTAGATTACAGGAAGTGGGCATGTGAGCATGTTATACAGTATGTACACGTTAAACTCCTGTTCCCACTATATTAGCTGTGAAAGCATAATTGAATAAAGCTCTGTGAAGCGATAGATGGAAACAATAGATGTTTAGCTTGTCTGTCATTATCAAGCTGCAGTCTGCAGAGCTCAGGTTTAGGTTTGCACATAAAATGAAGCCTCTGATTGTCAGAAAAGATACAGCGAGAGAGACAGAGATTTCTTTTTAATAACACATGAATGCTTCCTTTTATCAGACGTTAATGCAGTTACAAAACATTAACAGTTTCAAAAGTAATGCTACCAAACACGGCTTTGCGTTCTGAGCTCCGGAAGAATGTCAGACCTGTTTTGGGAAGCACCATTTTTTGAGATGGTAGTGCAAGCAAAATACACAAAACAACAATAATAACGCACAAACTGAACTGGAATGTCACCCCACTTAAGCCCCTGGTAGAACCTCTCTAAATGGTTTTGTTTTCTGATACCTAAAACAGTGTGTGCATGTGTCTGAGGCCAAAATGCACCAAAAATCAGAGGTTTCAAATTCAGAGGTTCAGTTTTTTCATTTCATTTATTTGGTTGGGACAGTGAATATTAACCATATGTACAAGGCAAACTGGTGTACATACACCAGGTTTAGCACTATGCTAATTTCCATCTGTAGTCCAAGTTTATATAGTGTAGGATGATATGGGTCTGTGATGGGACATTAGTGTATTGGACCTTGATAGGGATGCTTTAAGTTTGCTTCTGGTATTCATTTACCTTTGTAATTCCATCTCAACCCAAAGGCCCCTGATGGGAATCAGCGACTGGCTCTCTAATTTGGACAGTGTGCAAAAGGTCACACCAGAGAGTTGTTACACTGACAGCTTCTCCTTTAATTACCAGTCTGCACTTGTCGAGCCCACAACTTTAGAGCTTGACTGTGACTCCTGATTAAACCAGGATCATTTTAGGGGCTGCCTGTAAAATGTAAAACGTTACTATAAAATGTGTTGTGCATAATTTATTCAAAAAGTATGTCCTGTTGCTGAGGCAGATTAAGACAAAGATAATGTTTACGGCTGTCTTGAGGTCTACTTGCACAACCATAAACCCTGAAAGTTTACTGCTCCTGCAAAATGAAGAATGATTTCCCAGAACAGGACTAAGGTGAAGATCAATACATAATATTTTCACCAATGTAAAATTAGAGAGGATTAAAATTTCAGAGTTGTAACTGAATCAATATTTCAGTGTATTGCTGTAAAAATGTCCTGTTTTATGGCTGAGAAGTCTGGGCTGTGGGTATCATTTAAATTTCTTTTTACTAATTAAACCCTCATCAATAAGTGATGATACAAAAAAAATGTACAATATATTATTCCAGAATACTAGTACTTATTCCAAGATTAAAAAAATAAAATTATAAATGTTATTTCAGTAAGGCAATAAAAATACAGTACAGACAGTATTGCACATACAGTAAATGCAAGAAATATTGAGACATAATCTTACAGTGACATGAAAAAGTATCTGAACCCTTGGGAATTTCTCACATTTCTGATCTTTGTCAAAATGACACAAATGAAAAAACAGTGTCTGCTTTAACTAAAACCACCCAAACATTTATAGATTTTCATATTTTTAATGAGGATAACATGCAAACAATGACAGAAGGGGGAGAAATATTCCATGAAAAATGAAAGCCACACCTCAAAATAAAATGGGGAGCTGTTTTCCCAGAATGTCTACTGCTTATGAATTAAAGTTTTCTCAAAAACAAATCCTGCTTCAACTTTCAAAGCCTACAGCTAATGTGGCTAATGCTAATGTAGGGACGTCAACACTACGACATACTTCCACTTGAAGTGACTAGAAGTGTTGTCCTGCATGAAAGTAGTAAGTTAAACACACAACACACGCAAAAGTCACTTCCTTAGTATTAGGTGAAGGCGTTTAATATCAAGGCAGGTTTTCTTTTCAGGCAAACCTAATTTATAACCGTTGGGCATTCTGGGGAAAGTGCGCCCTGTATCTTATTTTAAATTTTATTTTTAACTTTTTTTTAAGACAAGCTGTTTTGTTTTAAGGGCCTCAAGTAAATAAAGATTTTAAAAAGTATTAACTGGTTCTATTCCATTATTAGTCATTGCAACAGGTCAAACAATCTCTCAATCACTCAGAGACATTTTTGTGTAGTTAGTAAGAACAATTGTGGCGCCAGGACCATCTAGACAAGCTGTACTGTTGAAAGCTTTAAAATAAAAATAAAGCTTCTTATTCTGTACATGATAATGGTATAACAATTATTTATGCTGGTGGTTGGCAAAGTGAAAGCCTGCACAGAAAGTATACCATTGTGAAAGTCTGGACCCAAACATTTTTTCTGTGGTAAGCTCCGGTCTTAACTTACAGAGACCATTTGTAGCTCTTCATGGCTCACCTCCACTGCTCAGTCTTCTCATGTAATATGGCCCTTTGAGGAAACTTTACTCACTCCATATTGCCTCTCAGTGACATGGGACAGCAGTGGCAGTGACAGAGGGTCCTGAGGCGCTCAAGTGGGGCTTAAAGCAGCTGTCACACAGATTTTGTCAGTCAGGAATCCGGCTGGGGTGCTGCGTCACCACTACTGTTATTAGAGAGCAGATTCCGTGACTTCTTCCCAGCGGGGTATAAGCTCCTTGAGTGCAATGAGGCACAGAAAGTTTTAGCCTGAGTGATCATTCTGACTGTACTGCCATGGAGCCAAAGGGCAGCCAGGGTTTGAGAGAAACTGGAGCTGAGAAAATGGTTTTCAGTGTGTTTCCTGGAATTATAGAAGACTCGTTCTGCTTCAAGGGAGATGGTGGATGATTTGGTGTTGGAAGTTATGACTCCACTCAAGATCCCAAAAGTCTTTTATTATTATTTTCTACCTTGGTGTCAGTAAAGAGAGCAACTGGAAATATTGAAAACAGAAATATATGTCTGCGACTTTGACCAATGACAGCAGCATTTTGTCACATCCCTTCACCGTCCAATATGTTCAATGTGCAGCAAGTAACATTTTTGCAGCAGATTTTGAAGAGGAACTGCACTAAAATTAATCTTGATGCTCTTAGAACCACTTCTATTAAACATATAGCATTTTATTTAAAAGGTTCAATAATCTGAAAACAACTTAAGGTTAAAAAATATTGTACTTTTGTCTAATTTTGAGATTGCTTTGGAGGAAAGTGAACAGTAGTAAAACAAAATATGCAAGAATGGATTTCAAAGCTCCATTTTTTAAGTCTGTGCCTTGTTCTACACGAGCAAAATAGACCTGCAAATCTGGCTCAGATAAATTGAATACATTTCAAGAATGATTCACGCTTTGGTAATATTTTATTGGTGGAGTGCCTTAAAAGCACCTGTATTTTCAAAGACCTGTAATGAATTATAGCAGCGTTACTGCTAATGCTTTCAGGGAATTGTATTGGGTTTTTACAGCATGTACTTTAAAATTCATTTGTAATTTCACGTTGCAGGTTTTACACTTTCTCCTTTGAAACATTAGCAACTTTTATTGTTACCCCTTTTTTAACATTTGCAAGTTGTAACAAGTTTAAACGAGTTGGCTCGTTTTGGCAGTGTATTATTATTAATGTAGTGACTCTCTTCCATCAATGTATACATAGATACTATATGTAAACATAAAGATCAGTGAGGTGACAGGTTAGGACATATACGCTCTCTCTAGATCATAGCAGAGATCATTTAAAGCAAATCAGCATTTGTAACTCCTTCCTCTCACTCTTTCCATTCAGCAATAAACCACCTGCAACTTAACCAGCTCCAGAGCAGGCTAGGTGTTCAGCACAAGCTACCACGGACGTTTACTGTGATAGAAAGTGAACAAGCTTTGTGATACTGAAAACCCAGGGTTAACGGTTAACTCACCTCTAAGCCTCCTAATCCAGCTTCAGATTGTTGGTCGAGCAGCCATCCTTATCAAAAATAATACAGGGCCAGCAAAACAGCCCTGGTCATCAGTGTGGGCAGAGGACTCAGTATTAAACCCGAAAAATGTTTTTCCTCTCCAAACGCAGCTCAAGTCTTGATGTTGGCCTACCATCAGATTTTATTTTAAGTTGCTGTTCAATGGGTAACTTTGTAAAATTATTCTCCACTAAGTATTGTAAATGGCTGCCACCATACTAATAAAATGCTAGTTAATAGCAACACTTTAGCTAACACATTAAATGAGACGCTCACTAGGTGCTTTAAATCTTGTGACGTCAATAAAGTAATCTGATTTGTGTTCAGAACCAATGGCAAAGTGGCTTCCCTTGAATCTATTCTGACCAATCACAGAGGGCCAGTACCATAAGAAAGTCACACCTGATTGGTTAAAAATCCTTTTTTTCACGAAGGGAAGCCTACTTCCGCTTGGCCTCCTCTGAGAGCACAGAGCGGCACCATGCTTCTGCGTTCATTCAACACAAAACTTTTAGAGTTTGATATGTGATCAAATCAGAGAAATACAGAGGAATAAAGAAGAAATTAATGGAAACAACAGAGAAGATAAACTGCATTTACAATTTATACTAATGACAACATTGGTCTGAAAAACTGGTAGCGATTGGTAATTCTTTGACCAATGCAAAGCAGAGAGACTAGAAACGTATAGTACTCACTACTCTATGACAGTGAGGTCAGTTAAAATATGCAGCTATTTAACACTTATTTTACTTTAAAAATATACTATTTCCTTAAGAACGTGAGAGTCAGGACTATGTTAACAGGACATGGTCCTTTGCCTTTGCAAAACAGAAATAGAGTCAAAAACAATAGCACTCTCTAAAGGGAGGAGTTTCATGTTTGGTTTCAGGGGAAACTTTAGAGATATAAGCTCAGCTCTCTTACCAGTTGAACTCAGAATTGATAAAGTCTCTTGGAATTAGAGACGAAACGTCTTCACCTTGAAAACTGAGTCCAGATGCTTTTACTCAAACCTTTTCTTCAAGATGACCTGGATGACTGAGAACCTTCACAGACAATAGCACTTGTTGCATCTCTGTTAACCACCTTGGTGCACCTGCCTTAAAATTCAAAGCCAAGCTATAGCACTGACTCCCCGTTACTTGACGGCACGGTGGCACCTCTCAGCAGGAATGTCCGAGGTTTGACTCCCGGACCGGCAGGGGCCTTTCTGTGTGGAGTTTGCATGTTCACACCATGCTCGTGTGGGTTTCCTCTGGGTACTCCTGTTTCAAAACATGCCGTGTGCCCCCTGGTGGCAGCCGCCAACAGTAAATTTGACAGTGATAATAAAGTGATAATAAAATAATAATAAAAAGGAGTAAAAAGAAGGGCTAAAATATGCAGTATAAAACATGGAACTTTAACATTGCCAGTAGTGTTTAGTTGCATCTTACGAGTGCTGTCTACAATGAGCCACATCACCGCTGTCACTGCTGCACGGATCAATCAGCGCTGTTCCCTGCTATTGTCGGTGTCAACCCAACACGCTGAACTTTATAGGCTCTAATTAGGAGGCTCTGGCAGCCTACCACTGTGGCTTCTCCAGTGAACCTGCCTGTAGCTTCCTGAGTGAGCCACCGCTGCTTAGGATGCAGAAGGGTTTCAAACTGTTTAATGAGACAGCAAGCAGCATTTGAACCACATTAACCCTTAAGCAGGAGGAAGTTCTCCAAGAAGCACACAAGGACTGTGTCATTTAGGGATCCGGATGCCAAGACAGGCTTTTTATTAGAGTAACCCTAAAGACAGTAAGTGATGAAAAAAATGTGGTTTATACACCCTGTTCAGACTAAAATCTAAAAGGTAATTCAAAGCAAAACCACACATATCATACTCACATTATCATCAAAACCATGCATGGGCATAAGGTTAATGAGTTAGTGCTCTCACTCGCAGATTTCTATCTTTAAAGTGATCATTTGCAGCTTATCAAGTATGGTTATATGATGTATTTGGAAATTTATGTATTAGCTCTAGTGGAGATCAAAAAGTAACCAACCATACGTAAATTCTCCCTCCGGTGATCTGTCTTGAACTAGAGGATTGGTACACAAAATCACAAATTATGCATAAACAAGGGGGATATGACAATTGGGAATCTTGCTGTTACTGAGTTGGAAGAGAACGTAAGTCAGCAGCTTGATTCAAGGGCTCTATTTTAGAAAAGCATTTAGGCTACAAGTCACGAGAGGCTGTGGCTGTGCAGAATGTCAAATAATGGCACATGGAGGAAGGGAATAAAATCTACCCAGAGGGTTCTAGGCCCTCTGCTTCCACATCAAAGACTGTTACACCAGTTTGCCGTATTAGATGTGCAGGCACATTGTTAAAGTTGATACAGACATTACAAATGAAGAAAACTAAAGATACCAGGCGTCCATGATTTGTTGTTAGTGTGTCTGCTACAGTTGATTCAAAACTGTATTCTCTACATCAGAGACAGGCTCAATGATATTCTTAACACTTTTCTGTATTACAACCCTTGTCATAATGTTAGCATAGTGGCTAAACTTTATGAAACACTACTATTGTACTGTGCATTTCTGTCTGAGAGAGGCATTATTGTGTGACTAATAGAAAAGTTTTAGTCACACAATAATGCCATATAGCTATGTTTGTAGCTATAATTGTATATATGCACAGATAAATGGTTATTCACATTTTTTCCAATAAATCGTGCTATAATTTTGAGGCTATATTTCCCAGCTCTACTTTTTAATTTGTCTCACCTAAAAAATGATGGTTGGGAAAATGTTTTACAGTAACCAGTCGGGCAAAATACTTTCAAAATGTAATACATTATATATTACTAGTTACTTTGATATAAAAGTAATATATTTATACTACAATATCACTGTCTCTGAAATGTGATGAACATGCCTCACGCGTTAATACGATTAACGTGATTTCTTTCTTGTTCAAACGTAAAAAGTACATTTAAAACTTGATATCATCACATTGAAACCAGATAATTTTCTCATTTTAACATGATTCTCGTGGGATGTTTTGTTTGAGTCAATAGGAAAGGATGGAGCGTGTGAAGGATAGACAAATGGAGCCAATGTTTACCTTCTTAAGAAGCCATAATGTACCTAAACAGCAAATTACCAAACTGCAAAATGACAAAATAAGCAGATAAGTAAATGTAAGTAGATAAATAAACAGGCGTTATTTTTACAACAACTCTGTGTGGTTTAGCTAAACTTTAGCTAAAATGCACAAACTAGCCTAATGATTGCTACCAACCTGCGTGATTTATTTGTTTTAAATCTAAACTATATTCTAACATGGTAAAGAAATAATCCACTCAGTTGTGGCCCAGTTTTGTCCTTATTTTGCAGAAATAAAAAATAATAATGATGACAATGTTATTGTAGATTGACATCTCTGTAATAGAATCTATGGAAGATGACATCCTTGTCTTGAGCACCAAAGAAAAGGTGAGAAAGCTGCACAGTGGCAGTCACTGCAACAAAAACTCAGAAGAAATATGGGCATTGATGAAGTATCTGCAGAGCCTAAAAAAGAACCTGTTGCAACTTCAAAAATTTAAAAGCCTATCTGGGGAACAATAAGCTGGCCCTGAGACAGACAAGAAAAGTTTAGTTGGGATGGATTCATGAAGGAAAGTAGAAATAGAGGCGGAACAATAAGAATTGATCTGGCCAAAGATTCCAAAATAGCTGACATTGTGCAAATAGCAAAAGCTTTATTTTATTTTATTTTTTTCAATTGGAACATCTTTTTTTTTTTTAAAAAAAGGTAAAGTTGGAAGAATGCAACTTTGATATTTTGCATTATTTACATTTCTTCATTTATCTGAAGGACACAACACTGAGCTACTGCCGCCCATTATCAAGAGGATACCTGCACTAGCAAATTAAAGGAATCTACAGACTGTATCCTATAGAAATCACTGATGCAGCAGAGGACTCTGAGCCCAAAGAACCAAAAAAGAAAATGTCTCACTAGTTTCCATCACCTCTGAGGTTATTGTAGGTTCCTCATCGTAGGCAAACTTATTTTTTTATGTTTTCAGTCAAAAATAAATGAAAAACAAAAATCCATACTTTATTTTAACCCAGACATATTGACTAAAAGGGTGTAGGCTGAAGTGGCAACATATTTTGCCTACCCCTTTATACATTGAGAGAAAAAAATATATATGCATCAATCAAAACAACAAAGTAAAACCGAATAAACACAAAAACAACCACAACAAATAAACAATGAACAAATTTTTTTTAAACAGGTATTATTCCTACCATTTTAATTATCATTAATTAATTATCATTATATAGATTTTTTTCAAATAAAATGTTTCAATTCATTATTTTGATTATTTTTTATTATTATTTATTTTATTATTTTATTATAATTAGTTATTACAATAAAGTATATTTGTAAAAAATACCAGTCTTGTATAAATTTGTGTACTGTGGTAATGTTGCAGCACCCTTTATACCATCGTCCAGTCGGTTCCACAGAATCACACCACTTCGATTAATACTCTCTTTAATGTTGTATTCTTTCCTTAAATTATAACACCCCTCTCTATTGGTAAATATTTGTTAAATATCACTGGGAAGTTGGTGGTTTTTAGCTTTATATAGTAATAACAATGTTAGTATGATTTTAGGAACAGTGTGTTAGTATAATCTCTAATTCCCAAATTGTGTACAATTCTGATGGCTTTTTTCTGGAGTCTATATAATTTGTCTAAATGGCTTTTAAAAGGTATTTCCCCCAAACTTCAGAAACAATAATTATTATACGGAAGGATGAGTGAACAATATAAGATGGAGACTTTCTGATTCAGTACTTAATTACACCTCTCCATTATAGCAATGCTTTTAGCCAATTTTAAACAAATTTGTGGTCTCTAACTAACATTGTGATTGAGGATCACACCCAGATTAAAATCTAATTAGATACTTTTTTTTTACAAAATAGATTTAAAAAAATTACCAATGCATAATATTTAATGTTAGTATGTATTGTGTGTGTTTCTTCCGGTGGATGTCGGGGGTCCAGTGGACAGGGAGAAGAAGCTGGAGGAAGACGGTTGGATGGCTGTAAAAAACGTGACAAAGAGCTTAGTGACAATTGTCTACGCAACGGAAGCTCTTCCCTGAAGGCCACCTGCTGCTGACATTGATGGTTCTAAAAAATTAAACTCTACTGTTATTAACAGTTAAATCTGATGCTATAGAGGGGGCTGGGGGGTTTGCTGATCTTCAGCCTGATGCTACATGGGGAAGAGTGTGTATTGGGTTGGGAGAATGACAGGGAGGACAGGAGAAGGTTGGAATGGGTGGTTAGCATCAGGCCTGGCCTCAGTATGATTGGCGGCAAGGGAAATGCCCAATGTACCACTTCAGGAACAAGTCACTGTTCACTTCACATCACTGTCTATGTACCCCGCCTGCAACTTCACATAGAGGGCGTTAGGAACCTCTTCCTTGTTGTAGCCCCCCAGAATATCCCTCCTTGTAGATAATGAATGAAAGGACATCCTCCTCAGCCGCGTTGAAGTAGGCTAGGACGGTGATGTGGTTCCTGGTGCCCACAGCCTGCTTGTAGGCATGTATTGTCCCCCGGGTACACTGGACACAACAACTCTTCTTCTTGTAGTGTCCAGCTGAAACCCTGTCATGTCACAGTTGTAAATCATTCGGGGCTTCTCCCTCAACCCATACTCGGTTTTGAGGAGCCTAAAATATTCTTATATTGGCCCCTCTTGTAACACAAAGCCCTCCCGCGGTCATTAATGTCTGAGGTCAATGTGGTGAGCTCATAGTGGTGGCAGTCCCTGGAGTTAATCCCCCACGTCTGGCTCAGCGCCACCCTGGGTGTTTCTGGGTGGCACAGGTTGTACAGAGCCAGAGCATGGGCCAGAACTTGAGGTTTCGTCAGAGAAAACCTGTAACTGGCAGCACACTGCACACAGCCAGTACACTGCCACAGAATTCTCATCTTCAGGGGTGAAAATGAGACTCCTTCCTCTGACTCGCTCACTCAGGCCGAACCTCAAACTGAGTAGCTGCCTGCCTGATGGTGAGCCTGCCTGCTTCCACCTCCTCCTTGGCTTGTGCCATGGCCTTTGGTCCATTTTTGTTATCTGTCTAATACTTGGCATCTGTTAATTTACAAATAAGTAGAAAATTAAAACAGTTAAAGAGGGATGTTTTAAAATAAATATAAAAACTATATTAAAAATAATTTTAGCAAAAATTAAACAGGTTACCTTTTAACAAAGTTTTTACAGTCATTTTTTCCAATTTCTGCGAAGAAAATATTTCTCCTTCTCCTTTCCTTTTCATTCCTTCCTTCATTTCTCCTTCCTTGTTTTAGTATTTGCTCTCTTTAATGTTTTCTTTTCCTTTCTTTCTTCTCTTTCTCTTTTCATTTTAAGATAAATAGACAGCACATTTAATAAGCTACAGTTTGAGCGGGTCCTGTGTCCTGTTACATGCCGGGTGGTCAATAGTGACCACGTCCTGTCACCGCTGCGCTGCCCTGATGGTCAGCGCGCACCGGCCTTGGATCTGGCACAGCCGACTCGGATTGCTCTGCTCAACGCTCGCTCCATTGCAAACAAGGCCTTCTTCCTCAGCGAGTTATTCTCAAAGGAACACCTTGACTTTATGTTTTTAACAGAGACCTGGCAGCGTGAAATGGAGTACACTCATCTGAACGAGCTGTGCCCTCCGAACTGTTCTGTGTTTGGGACACCGCGGGTCTCGCGGCGAGGAGGCGGACTCGCACTCGTGTACCGGGACTGTTTCTGCTGCAGGTTGATAAACCCAGACTCTTTCGACTCCTTTGAGATGCAGATGACTAAGGTTGGCAACAATGACTCATTTTATTGCATTTTAATTTACCGACCTCCTGGTCCTGGACGCTTGTTTTTAGAGGATTTCTCTGAATTTTTATCTTCAATTATCAAACTTGATAATGTTCTGATACTCGAGGATTTTAACCTCCATATCGACGATGCTTCGTGTAATCTGGCATCTGAGTTTTTAACACTCACTGAAGCATTTCATTTTAAGCAGCATGTCTCTGGTCCTACACACACCAAAGGCCACACTTTGGACCTTGTTTTCTCTTTAGGCCTGAACATTGACCAGTTGAGTGTTACAGACACTAATGTGACAGACCACTGCTGTATATCTTTTAACTTGCATTCCAGTGTGGACTATCTTCCTTCCAAACTGATGTCACAAAGACGCATCATAAATGGATCCACAGCTGAGAAATTTTCGAAGTCATTTGACCCGATTGTTTTTGATGGCTGTAGTGAGCCTGAATCTTTTATGCAGTCTTTTAATAAGCACTGTTTGTCTGTTTTAAATAAGGTTGCTCCGCTAAAAAGTAAGCACACTACGCCTAAAAATCCCTGCCCTTGGATAAATGAGGAAATCTTATCTTGTAGGAGAAACTGTCGAAAAACAGAACGTTTGTGGAAATGCACAAGTTTGGAAGTCCACAGACTGCACTTGAAGGAGCTCATCATGTCACTAAATGATATAATAAAACAGGCCAGATCTGCATATTTCTCTAATCTTGTTGTGCTGAACAAGAAAAATCCTAAAGTCCTGTTTGACACAATATCAAGAATTGTCTCTCCTTTAGCTCCTCATTTACCAGTCCACTCAAAGTCTGACTGCAACAGGTTTTTAAATTCCTTTGTGAATAAGGTACATGATATACGAGCTTCTATAAACCCATCCTCTGTCCACACATCCTGGGGTTTATCTCCTCAGTGCTCTTGGTCCACCTTCTCACCTGTCACTGAAGAGGATATCAAGGGTCTACTAAAAAAGTGAAACCATCATCAAGCCCTCTGGATGTAATGCCAGCTTCGTTGCTTTTAAATGTATTTGATTTAGTTGGTCCTTATGTTGTTAAACTGATCAACCTTTCTCTTTCAACTGGTTCTGTGCCCAGCTCTTTTAAACAAGCGGTCGTCAGCCCCATTCTGAAGAAGCCCAATTTGGATTCTTTTGAACCAAACAACTACAGGCCAATCTCTAAATTGCCTTTTTATCTAAAATCCTGGAGAGAGTGGTGGCGGAGCAGCTGACTGCGTTTCTTAATGAAATTAATGTTATAGACAAATTTCAGTCAGGCTTCCGAAAATGTCATTCAACAGAGACTGCCCTGCTGAGGATATCAAATGACATTATGATGGCAGCTGACTCTGGGCAGTACTCAGTCTTGATCTTACTGGATTTATCGTCTGCTTTTGATACTCTGGACCATAATATATTGTTAAAGCGTCTGCAATATGAAATGGGTTTCTCTGGATCAGTTCTAAAGTGGTTTTCCTCTTACCTGAGTGACAGATCATTTTGTGTCTGTATTAACAATATTCTGTCTGAAATGACCCTCTGTCATATGGAGTTCCTCAGGGCTCAGTCTTAGGTCCTCTTTTGTTTTTATTGTACATATGCCCTCTTAGTGAAATATTTCATGGTTTTAAAAATGTGTCTTATCACTTTTATGCTGATGACATTCAGTTGTACTGTTCTTTTAAAGACTCTGAGTTTTATAAACTTACTGAATTGTTGAACTGCTTGACTTGCTTAAAGAACTGGTTATGCAATAACTACCTACAGCTAAATACAAAAAGACTGAAACTTTAATCTTTGCACCTGACCAAAAATACTTCAAATCAAACAACACCTTGGTTCCCTGGGTTCTTCCGTCCAGTCGAGCCTCAGAAACCTTGGTGTTCTGTTTGACCAATCTATGTCTCTGGACAGTCATTCTAGACAGTTGGTCAAAAACTGTTTTTATCATCTAAGAAACATTTCTAAATTGAGAGTGTTATTGTCTAAATCTAACTTGGAGATGATTATTCATGCTTTTATTTCTTCTCGTCTTGATTATTGTAATTCTCTTTTTATTTGTTTCAACAAATTGTCTCTGGGTCGGCTTCAAATGGTGCAAAATGCTGCAGCCAGGCTTTTAACTGGAACCAACAGAAGGGCTCACATTTCACGGTTTTAGCTTCACTTCATTGGCTTCCAGTCAAATTCAGGATTGATTTTAAAATTTTAGTCTTGACTTTTAGAGCTCTACATGGACAGGCCCCCCAGTACATCACTGACCTGCTGACCCCTTACTCCTCCTCACGCACTCTTCGGTCTTCAGGTCAAAACCTTTTAATGGTCCCCAAAACACGTTTGAAAACCCGGGGTGACCGGTCTTTCCAAACAGTCGCCCCCAGACTCTGGAACACCCTGCCCCTGTCTCTGCGAGTGGATATTTCTGTTGATTCTTTTAAAAAGCAGCTGAAGACACTTTTATTTAAACAAGCTTTTAGTTGATTGGGCTTTTTATGTTTCAATATTCTGTGGTTTTAATTTTTTATTCTCTAAGTTTTATTGTTTTTTATTGCACTTTGTAAAGCACTTTGTGATTTATATCTGTGAAAGGTGCTATATAAATAAAATTTACTTTACTTACAGTTTGGCTCATATTCTGAAAATGAAACCCATCCTCTCAAGATTGACTCACACAGACAGACAACATTGATATGGTTATTTTAACAATTCAGTTAAAAAAGAAAAATATCAGATTTTTATCTCAGACAACCTATTTCTAGCTTCAATCCGCATCAGAACAGAGGCTAAAAAGATCCTTTCAAAAAGAAAGCGCTTTGCTGCAAGAAATGTTATTAAAAAAATAAATATCATTGCAACATATGGTTGTGTTATACACTGTCTGGGTGGGTATCTTCCTGGGTGTCAAGCTAGCTACAAAACAAAGTTTACATAAAACTAAAAGCGTCATAAGCGTTCTTGATGTCTTTTCTCGGAAAAATCCTATTCAAAGCAAGATTACTTAAAATGTTAACATAAATACACAAAAGAGATTTATACGTGGATGAGGCACCTACCGTTAGCTGTTGGCGATCTTTGTCAACGTCCGCCTGAAGACCAGAAACTGCAGTAAGGTGGAAGTGTCCAACTCAGGATAATAGTGGATACATTTTTGCTAATTCAAATTATACTGGGAGTATGACCGTCTCACTAATGACGACTGGAAATGGTACATGGTCACCCATGGTCATGGAGTTTGTCTCTTGCGCCGCAATGTTTCATTATAGATACAGTCTGGTAAAATACATTTGTACGTGGCAAGGCAAGGCAATTTTATTTATATAGCCCAATTCATACACTGGGTAACTCATAGTGCTTTACAGGAATGTGCATTCCTGTTAGGAAAATGATATATTTCCTAGTTATTTATTACTGTTTGCTCCTAGTCCTGTTCAGGTCATACTAGTCCAGCCCATGTCATGTCCTTCAGGCAAATCCTAACATGAACATAGACATAACTTGCCACGGGCTACTTTCTACACCTGGGAACTTCTCATGGGGGCGTGTGGATGATAAACACCTCCCACCACTGTATGTACACCCTGATATAAAAATCTCATGTGTTGTTTACCTGTGCAAGCAAACCACTGGGTACCATTGTTACATGTGTGTGATTTGCTTCATTCATGGTCATAATATTAGTTATGTTAGCAGACCTTTTCACGGCAGTTGTATGGTTGATTACGGTAACGTCGCTGCTACCTGTTTGTAAGTGACACTGTCTTTTATTTTGTGTATGTTGTGCTGAGAGTAATTGCTTTCTGTATCTTCTATTTCAGTTTTACAAGAATCTTAAACATATGGGACAATAAAAATGGCCTGAAGATGTCATTCAACATGGTCTTCATTTTAAGTCTTAGGACTGAACCTATGAGGAAACCATGGGGAAACTTGAAGTTGTTTCCTGAAGGAATGAGACCTTCCATGCTTTATGCAGATGCTCTCAATCACATACAATTACTGATTGATGACAAACAGCCAGTTTGCTGCTGCTGGTGCACTCTGGGAAGTGTAGTCCTTTCAGAACAATTTCTGAGAATTAACTCAACAGTTATCTCTCAGACTATATAGATGTTTAGGAAGGGCAGAATGATAGTAACCTTATAATGTCTTTATATACATATTAATATGCACATATACATAATTATATAATATTAGAGCTTCTCAGAAGTGTTGTTTTTTTGTAGGTTTTTATGCATAATTATTCATAGTGATTTCCGTATTTCATCTTTTCTAATAAACCTAAAATAATAGTAATTTGTTTAATTACACTATAAAAATAACAAGGTCTATGCATCCCACATCTAAACACATATCTGCGGAAAGTCATTGTTGTATGCTTTTTTTTTTTTTTGCCTGACTCTAAGTCATTTACAGCTACATTACATGCATCTAGCCTACTTTTTTCCCTCTATCAGTGAAAAAGTTTCAAAGCAGGACTTTAGGGTACTTTTTGGAGTCCAACGCCCACATTTGCTGCGTCAGCTTCCCCGCTTCATCACAAACCTAAAATGTGATAAAGATTGAGTCGGATAGCTTACAGCATTGATATCGAACCAACTATAACTTTATATTTCTGGGGGCGTGTGGCTCAGCTGCCTGCCAGGACAAGTCAATACCATCAAACTTCTAAATGGTTTTTAGACCTCTGTGATTTGTAACTGTTTAGATATTTTTCTCAAACCATTTTCTGCATTTTCATTACTTTTTTTACCTTTACTGACAATTATGCATCATCATTCATTTAGGATGAATCAGCGCCGTAAGGTATCATAAATCATTTTGTAAAAGTTTTCACCATACAAAGAAATTGTCAACTTTAGTTGTGTATTCAGAATTCTGCCTACAGTGTTTATGCTTCGTGAGCTAGTAACACGTAAAAAAGACGAAACATTATGATGGTCGAACGGGGCCTTTCTGTGTGTTTGCATGGTCTCCCCGTGCTCCAGTTTCCCCCACCAACATCAAAAACATATTGGGGGCCACCTGGTGCGGCTGCCAGCAGTGAATTTCATCACAAGAATAATAAAGTGATGATAATAATACAAAAAAATCATGAGACTCATGCTGTTTGTGCTAACATTATTACCAAGTTTCCACTCTAGCAATACCTGTTCTACATTTACATTTTACATTTATTCATTTAGCTGACGCTTTTGTCCAAAGCGACTTACATTGTTCTACAGTAATTACCAGTGTTACAGTCACTGGAGGCAAGGTGGGTTAAGTGTCTTGCCCAAGGACACAACGACAGTATGAACTGTGGGGAGAGCTGGAATCGAACCACCTACCTTCCGGTTGAAAGACTACTGCTCTACCCATTGAGCTACTGCAGTTCGAAACAATGACTTGGTGTATGTGATTGAATAAAAGATGACCATATTTGATCATATGCCTTGTGTAAAATAAATACGCCTAAATAATGATCAAATCAAGACAGAGGAGGAACGGTTTAATGACATTTCTACTACACTGGTGACCAGGACTCGGGGCATTCTGTTAAAATGCTGTAATAGGGGTAGTGGCCAGCACTCATTACCATTCTGACACTGGAGAAATAAAATTATTGCCAAATTTTTTTCTAACTGGAATTTGTATTTTTTTTAATAGAAAAGCCAACACAGATATTTAATGTGTTTCATATTTAAGCTAATACGTTTTGTATACAGCAAGTTTTTTGGACTAAAGTTTGACCAACCACTTTGACTACAGGGCCACAAGGTAAACTACTGAGAAAAACTCAAAAGAAACCAAGGTTTTTAGGGAAAAAAAGTAAATAAATTACCATAGTCTTGGAGCAACTAAACAAAGTTGCTAACATACAATCGTAAAATAAGGGCTAAAATGTCCAATTGTGAAAGAACACTTTCCTTGCGTCTTCATTTTTCTATGATTTTATTGGAGTGCAATAGTCTGAGCCAAAATATAGGCATTCAATCCTTCAGTAGCTCCAAACACATTCAAACAAATACAAACAGTGCATGTTTTATGTGCAGTATAACATCATGTATCATGCACATGCAAAAAAATATATCTTAAAGCATCACTACGTAACTTGTACCATTACGTAAAGTCCAAAATTATACATTCTTGTATAGATTTAATGTTTTTTAGAATTGCTATTTCACTGAAACAGTACCCTGAGCTGGACAGAAAACTGATATAAATGATATATAATTCCATGCCGCTGGGAAAAGCAGACCTCTGCTGAGTGACACAATAAGCAGCTCAAACAGAGGGAGCAGAAATAGGTCAATACACTGGACCCTAGCAGAGTTGTAGTTGTTCAAAATGCACTAAAATGACCCGCTGTTTCAGAAGACTTGTCTTTTTCTAAAAAAGTTGCTGGTTTGGGATATTTTCCTCTCTAAAACAAACAACACAGAGTGAGGGATCTGCGCTATCTAGTGGCTTAAAGTTACGCAGTGTCGCTTTAAGTGTTTCTGAAAAAACATTTAAGCTAGACTATGAGATATATTAACTTACAATATGCTCCTTTACATGTATCACAGTGAGTTTACAATGATATACACCCTGTCAATGAACCAGTGAGGGACAAAACTTATGGTTTGGACAGAAGAAATGAGGATCAGTGAGACAACAAGACTGACTAGGTCAATAAAATCATGAATGCCTCAAAACTTCCTCCATCTTAACTCAGCCAAAAATGACCACTTGTTAATTGGTCCTGCCAGTCATCGGCACAAGTCTTAAGGCTCGTACACACCGGGACAAATATTTGCGTGTGTGTTATTCGCCAGCGTTTTTCAACGCATTTTTTGTGTTCACACCCAAGCGATTTTTGCTGACGATGAGCCGAGTGAACATGCAAATTCATTTCCTGACATTAGATGGTGCTTAATGTAAAACAGAAATACCCCGGTACACAAGGTGGCGCTGCACAACTTTACACTTCTGACACTCACTTTTGACTCAGAAGAAGAGAGCAAGTCATTTTTGTAATCGATGTCGCGTTTGTCATAAGTTCTTTGTGTTCCGACACCAACGAGACCAGCAGCTCTACATTCATCTTGCCTTGCATCTTCGTCCTCTTTCTTCACGGCAGTGTAGACGCTACTTGGCGTATATCTTCTTCGCTGTTAAGTATGTGTGCTCGGCAAGACCGTTTTCTGTTTGAGCGCCCCAAAGTTGTGTTTTACTATAACTTCAGAAACTCCAGACACATTAGCAAAAGCGCTCAGGCGTTTTTTAAAAAGTGACGCTTTTACGCGTGGCGTTATTTGCGTCGGTGTGAACACTCACATTGGTGCCCATTGTTTAGTCACGAGGCGTTAAACGTCGGCGAATAACGTCGGCGAAATTCGTCCCGGTGTGAACAGGCCTTTACTGTCTCAATCAACAACTGTGTGTTGGAGCACGGCAACACTGTGACGAACCTTGGTGTCATTTTTGACCCCACACTATCTCTGCAGCAGCACATTAGTGAGGTCACTAAACTGGGCTTTTTTCACTTGAGGAATATCTCAAAAATTCGCTCCTGCCTCTCTTTAGCTGATGCTGAAATTCTCATTCATGCATTTGTCACATCCAGGCTGGACTACTGCAATGCGTTATTCTCTGGACTGCCGAGGAAAAGTACTCACAGACTACAAATGGTCCAAAATACAGCCGCCAGACTTTTAACAAAGACCAGGAAGTTTTATCACATTACTCCGGTCCTGGCTTCATTACACTGGCTTCATATTCATGTTAGAGCCAATTTTTTCACCGCTGGGTTTCTTTGGAGTTTTTCCTCACCCTGATGGAGGGTCTAAGGACAGGGGATGTTGTTTAGTGCAGTCTGTTAAGCCCTTTGGGGCAGCTGTTGTGATATTGGGCTATACAAAAATAAATGTCTAGTCTCTTCTAGGACAGTAACAGAAAATTAGTCGATGGTACTTGTTAGAGGCTACGTTGGAAAGACAGTCTAGCAGTGAATTACTTTTTACTGTAACATTTCCAGTGTATTTCTGTAAGTCAATAAGCATAGACATTTTTTTTATGACTTCTGACTCATTAAGCAGTCGCGCCTGGTGGGAGGCAACAAGCTTATGCACCTGATAAAAAAAAAAAGAAAAAACTTCAATCAGGAAGTGTGTGTTTAAAATTCTGTCCTGTGGAGCGCCGAGCCCCACGCTGCTCTGACGGTTCAGGAGGAGCCTTGTCATGGCTTGATGCAGTCGACTCAGACTTTTAACTAGATACTATGGGAACGTCAGAGCAGTGTGCACTCACTCCCTGCAGTGTCTACATACATAAAGATGTGTTCATAATGGCAGGAGTATTTTTAGAGCTGCCATCTAGTCTAAAACATACTCAGTGCCAGCCATCCAGAAACCCATTGTTTCTCTGCACTGCCGTCAATATGCATTTTCTTACCTCACCATTTTCCATTATCTCTATTTTAACACCTTTTTTTTTTTTATCCCCCTGTGGGGTTATTTGCTCTGACTGCACAATTTTGATAGTTGTCAGACTGCACAACTGTGACTTGAAAACAATAGTCTTGTGGTTATCATACATACCGAAGCTAGGGTTGTCACTATTCTGTAATGCCTTGATACAATTCATTTTTTATTTTAAAGGTTATACTTTCTCAGTTTTAAGCTCAAACTGACTGAAGTGTTGCATGACAAAAACTAATAGGCCATGTATACCTCCAGCTAACGAGGGTTTAACTACAAAAAAAAAGCTAATAAAAAAAATATATATATTATTATTTTTGGTTATGGTCAAAACATAGTAAATCATTCACAAGAAGTCTCATTAACCTTGCCCACTAACGTTATGCTATAAGGAGCAGCCTTGCCGTTAACAACACTCTCCAAGACCAGCTAACAATAATCCCTATTGCCTTCATAAACTCAGCTGGTCCACTTCCACAACCTTAACAGCCCATAGCACGATTATTTGGGGAACATCTCATTTTATGATAACGCATATTATGACATATTAGGATCACAATACCAGTCGCTATGACAATGTCCACTGTGTCTGGACTAGAGCTGTGAGCGAAAACAATCTGTCCTTTGTGGTCAGTTGTTACCTTCTACAGGTATATACAATAACATTGTCAGTGCATCAATAAAACAATGCATTTGTGAAATACAAATGTACAAGTCAGACTGAAAACACATCATATTTTGTGATATATTCATTCATTCATTTAGACCTACGCATTTATCTTGGTTAAAGCCGGTAGATTATAAGTAAGATATTTAATAATGTAGGGTAGCTTTTTCTGGTTTCCTAGTTATCATATTTATTTAATTTGATAACAAATGCCCCACATGGAGGGTGAAAAGGGACTCACCCTGCTATATTTCATGTTTCCCACTGTTCTGTTCCCTCAAAGCTCCACTACCTGATTTTTTTTTTTTGCCGTTCCTGTCTCAGATTCCACTCACCCACAAAAGCAGCCTAGGGACTTCACCTGCTTTTCTTTTATCAAAAAAATTTAAACCAGACCAAATTTTACTCCACAAAATACTAATATACCAAACGTATTTAATCATGTTTTACGTTACCTCCGTTTTCTCTGTTGATGCTTTTCTTTTCTGTGCTGTTTCTTTGAGGTAAAATACATTTTCAGCCCTCAAAAATAAATACTCTTTATCAGCAGCAATTTAACTTTCTGGAATGTCACATAACAAACCGGTGTAGACCTTTTGTGAACATGTGGTTTTGTGAGCATGTGAGCTTGTGGCACTGGTTTTACATTCCCAAATACAGGCTCTCATCGGTTAAAATCCCTTTTAATAAACAGTAGATTATTCAGTCTGACTACATTTCTATTCTATGTGGATCAGAGTTGTACGAGACATAGAGCCTGTGAGTCCCTGACTGGTGTGTAATTGTAGTTCACCTGAATCATTCTTCAGATTTAACAGTGTACACCGTGAGTGACAGGCTGAGTGTATAACAATTTAGTTCTGATTATTAGTCTGGGAATAAAGACTCATAATAGTTTAATTGAATCACATTGTGGTTAAATTGAAGTCATAATGAATTCACCAAGAGAAGTATAAAACACAAACAAGACTTACTTTACTTTTTTATGGCAGTGCCAGCCACAGATGCAAACCAAAAGCATAACCACCTGATTAAATGACCTGACTTTAGTGGCCTTTGGAACCACTACCTGGGACTCAGTTTGACCCAAGCAGGACACAAACGGAGCATGATATACCACATTAGGTTTAATTTGACAGACTGTTTACATTTAGAACAATAATGGGTCGCAGTCCCATGGCAAAATTTAAAATATTTTACTGTTCATGTGACAAAACAATAAATTCAAAAGCCTATAATCACATGCTATTCAGAATTTATTTACAGGAATGTTACAGAACTACAAAAGTACATGTTTTCTGCGGCGTCTATACCAGCTCCTGTTTGTGCCGGTCGCTCTGCTTGAACACCACTGTAGAAAACTAATTATATGTGGATTATGGAGATCATAAATGTGAGGTACAATAAGATTTGCATGCTGTAAAAACCAGAGGAAGGGAAAAAGCAGGGCAGTTATCTAAAACTGATCGAATAAACTTGACAAAACAGTAGGATTAAGGAATGCAATTTATGTTTTCTTCTCCTACACATGATTTTGTACAAGGAACTGTCGCGGCAACCCTTTTTAATTTGCCGGTTGTGGGCTACATCTCCATTCGCGTGCTCCTCTCATGTGTGCGAACTGCAAACCGCTAATAAGCCCCATCTTAAGTGCTGTTTAATGAACTATACATAGCATAAAGGGCAGCTTTTCTCACTGCGCTGCTGTGCGTTAATTGTCCTCATGTCTCTGACACCGGATCAGGCTGGCTTAGTTCAGGGTCGTGGTTTGCAGAATTACACCTCTCGTACAGTAATCTCCAGCTTTGAGCCCACCAGATTTATTCAAATATTCCTCTGAATGTAACCACACTGCCTTGGAGCGAGAGATATGTGCGGAAATGTCAAAATATTCTGTTCTGGCCTTTGGCTTGCATTCTCCCCAGACTCTCTGAGTGAGTTTAAATCGTTATAAAAACCTTAGGCTACCTCTGCACACCAGCCTTGGACCCTTGTTTGGCTTTGCATTCTCCCTCCCACATAACGCATCTGCCACTTTCTCTGCATTGTTCTCATGCACTCATTGTTTGTCTCTCGGTATGTTCAGCTCATCTTGCTCTTAGCTTTTGAACATACAGTGTATCTATCACAGCCTGATGTGTTCTCCACTGAACCCACAGATGTAAGATTTACTTCCAGATATTCTTTTTAAAGTGTCTTTTTAGTGTTTCTATAATAGTAAATTTAATTGAACTAAATTAAACTTATTCAAGCCGTAATCCTAAAGTTGACATAACAATCAGAACATTTCAGTGACTTTAACAGATTCAGTTGGTGTTTTTGTGCAAAATACATGAAATAAAAAGTGCTACTGGTGTTTTCAACAAGGCTCAAGAATACTCACTCACTGAATCCTTGACAACCAACACTGTACTATGGCACAAAAACAATTTCTTTAGTAGCAGTTCTTATCCACAAACTCCTTAAACACAGAGGTTTCTGTTCTCCTTTGAAGAAAATTCGTATCTCATGTAGTCGCTCATGTCATCCTTTTGTTTAGCTTCATTAGTAAATGAAAGAAACTTTGCAGGTCTTTGTCTAGGCTGTGAAGTGGTGGCTGTCAATTAGCAGGGTATTATAGCAAACTACTGTTAAGGAGTGTGAACGGCACCACAGGAAAATCCCCTTCAAAATAAAAGCACAGGATATATACATTTTTGTACAGGCAAAGGCCAACACCAAACAAATCCAAACTGGGTTACTGTTGCTCGATGCTGGTTATCAACTTTCTCTCACTGGGTGTGGTTCTGCAGAAAACAGCCAATAGCATTCAACCTGGAGGACAAGGATATATTTCAACAGGAAACAACATGGCCACAGCCAAAAAAGTGAGAAAGAAAGGTATTAAGACTGTAATGTAATTTTTATTGACTCACACTGACGATAAGACCAGTTATAAAACTCATGGGCTCTACATATTTCATGATATCATAAGTATAAGTATAACCTGTTTTAATATTAAACTTTTAAAACTGCTTAAAAACATGAAAACAATGAATCATTTTGTGTTTAACAAAGTATTTGCTTTGAATCAAAAGAAAATGTTGTGCAGATTGCTGTGGCGTTTATGCTCATGATGCATTCACATGGTCTCTGTATAAAATAGCATTCAGTCTTTAAGAAAACAAACTAATGTTAAACCTGACTTGTTAAGTACTGCAGAATAGTGTTTTATGTCATGAAAGACCAATATTTATATGTATTGCTTTAACTCTGCCTCCTTCACTAAACACTAAGTACACTACTATTAGCTAAGACTAGAAATTGCCACAGTGATATCATTTCCAGTAGGGTGCATCGTCCCTGAGTTGGAATGAGTGTTAAAGGAAGTCAGTTTGTGGCAAATTAGTGGATTACCTTCTTGTTTTACTGCCATTTGAAATGTTGTCAAATCGCACAAATGACCAAACCAACTTTATTTATAAAGCACTTCAGGGGCACAGAGGCTCAGGAGGTAGAGCAGGGTGTCCAATAACTGGAAGGTTGGTGGTTCTATTCCTCTTCCCCTCAGTGGGAATGTATCCTTGGGCAAGTGACTTCACCAACCTTGCCTCTACTGCCACAGTTTCACATTTACTTTTAAAAACTGTGCAGTCAGCCAAAGTGATTTACACAAGCAACACAATCAATAAAGAGACCAAACACAACACAATAAAACATGCAAAAAACATAAAATAGATTAAAAACACAACAATTAAAATACTCAAGATAAAAGCACAAAGGCACTAAAATAATAGTTAAAACAACTGTAAAATAATAAATGACAGTACATACATAATGGAATTATGTGTACTTACATAGTGTAGGTAGGGTTATGCACAATGTAGTTACATGTTATTACAGTTTGTTACAGTGTGTTACATTGTAATTAATGTATCACATGTAGTGTCAAATAAACGGTCACCAAAATGTTCAAAGCCAATGAGAAAATGTCTAATAATAATAATAATAATACATACAGATTTATAGTAATGTTTGAGTAATATTAATATTAAAGGGATTCCCTATTTCTTTTTTTCACCGGTCTAAACAGGTGCCCTGCCCAGTCACATCTATTTTCACAATTGCAGTTCACAGAAGCAATTACATTAAATCCAACATAGCTTCTAGCTTTACTAATGTTAAACATGTAGCGTATAGCTTTCTTTAACTGTAGAGTCCTGTTTTTTGGCCTACAGCATAGTGTGAAAACCCTCAGTGACAAGTATCTTATCTAAACCATCAAAGTCAGAGGCCTTGGACACTGGCAATGCATTTACGAGATGGAGACATTTGTGGGACTGTGTTGGTCTGATGTATTTGATCAGTATTTTCATGTAGTTGATTGATTGATTCAGTTCTAAACTTTAAATAGAATAACACACAGGGAGGTCACCATGTTATGGAAAGGGTTTGGAAGGAAAGAAAGATCTTTAAGGCATATAAATGGATATACTCAAATTAGTTTTTTTCCCCAAAACATTTAGCTGTTGCTTTATAGAGCATATAAAAGGCCTGTTTTAAATGTCAGTGGTGTTTGAATAAGAATACTGAGACCTTTACAGACTTTTACACACTGCTTAATAGAGTGAGGAAATACCACTGATGACAAAGCAGTCAGATCTCTCCTTGTTATTTTAATGTGGGGAAAGGTTTGAAGCATTTTTATCTTTTTAGCACAACTGCTGGACACATGGAAACGTGGCGACAGACACACAATAGGCTTTGTGTGTACTAAAAGACACATCGATAGTGCGTGCGAAAATGTTATCAAAGTGACTTAATATGCAAGGGTAGCGCCTCTCACAGTGCTTATTGAAAATAAAAAAAATGGGGCGTTAGAAACTATTGTGTTCATCAAGGCTGCAGGAGCCTAAATTGCTTTTAGATTTTGTACATTGGAGAGGTACATGCAAACTATTGCAGAGGAATTACAGCTGTTGTTTGTGCAAATATGAAATGTTTAAAAAGCATGACCCTTTAAGTAGACATCCTGGGCTTTCTGTTGATGGCCCAGTTGTGGGGTGTGGCCCTCACAGCACATGCAAGTCTTTTCAAAATGGTGGGAATTACAACTTCCACATTTTATTGCACCAAGAGAGGTAAGTCATTGATTCTTTACTATCTTTCAAACAACATGTTAAAAGGAAAGTGGATAAAATCTCATTTAATTTATCAAATTTTAGGTACATAAGAAATTATTGATAATATTACCCAACAGAAATTATTGTACAAGTTGAACCTTGACAAATAAATCCTCACAAAAATTGGTCCTAAAAAATCATCAAAGGTATTGGCCAAAAAGCCCACCACAGAACATTATTGTAGAATACTTAAAAAATATCACCTGCTAAATTTGGAAAACACAACATATTTAATTCAGTTCTAGTCTAAAAACTCCTCAACAAAATGTCTCTACCTCCTTTGAAGGACTCAACCTGCACAAATATAGGCTTCAGTTTAGTGCCTTTTAGAAGTGTGTTTGGACAGTTATCATTCTCCTATTGAACATGTCAAACCTGGAACACAATACCTGCTCATGTAAGAGAAAGAGTCTAGTGCATGAGTTTGTGAAGTTGTACTCTTTATTGTGTACTCTATTATCCTTGAATGCTCTTGGTGTTTCTGTGTTAATGTGGTCTTTCCTGTCCTGTATTCAACATCAACCTGCCCAGGGACTGGGGATGGAAATCAGCCATATAGACTATAATCTCTCAATATTTTATTTAATGTCCATTAATATGTATTGTCCCTCTATAAATTATTAAATAAATAATGTGTTTGGAAAGAAAACATTTCAACATGAATATTTCAGCCACAATACTTCAGTAATCATAAAAAAAGATAATCCCTTTTTTCTTGGGGTCTCAGCAGAGATCTTAGTTATTAGAATTTATTTTCTTCTGGAAAAGAAAATGATTCATCTGTATATATTCACTTACAAACATTCTGTCTAACTTCACCTTCTTTTCAGTCTGAGAACAAAGCAGCTAAATGATCAGTCTTGCAGTAAGTCTTTTACAAGGCAGGTCCTTTTTAACAGAGCTGAACTTAATAACCCAAGATTTCTGCTTTCAGACTGAAACGGAAGGAAAAAAATAAGCTCTAGAGAAAACCACCCCTCTGAGCGGCACGCTGTTTCTTATGACTCAGCTTATTAGATTCATTTCCCACATTAACTGCTGAAAAGTGTAAAAGTTTAGCTGAATAGTCAGTGAAATGTTGCATAACGCTTGATGAACATTGCCCGGCTTCTAAAAATGAAGCTGCACTGGCCTTCAGCGAGGTCTCAGGCACTGATTTGAAGCTGTCAGAAAGTGACACGTTCGAGCAGCAAGATGTGG
This sequence comes from Neodontobutis hainanensis, assembly GCA_024349245.1. Classification (NCBI taxonomy): domain Eukaryota; kingdom Metazoa; phylum Chordata; class Actinopteri; order Gobiiformes; family Odontobutidae; genus Neodontobutis; species Neodontobutis hainanensis. Next base: position 2,115,490 of record JALDNG010000187.1, read on the forward strand.
AAGTGAACAGAGGCAAGTCCCAGGCCTCCTTTAGACATGGCATTGAAATCTAGACAGAGAGAACATATCTAATGTGGCCATCCTTAATGCTAGGTGTGACTAGGGTAAGTGCGTCTTGAATATGTCCTAATACAGGGGTACTCAATAGGCGGACCGCGGTCCGGATCCGGACCCCGAGAGGCTTTGATCTGGACAGCAAGACAGTATTCATAATTACAAGTAAAGCCTTTTTTTGAACCGGCACTTCTAGGACAGCTATGTCTACACGCGCGGGTCCTCAGGTTACCATGGTTACGGGCAGAGCAGCAGGAAATTTCAACATGTTTAGCGTAGCCCGATAATGCGTTAGAAACGACTAAAATATAAAAGTTGAGCCTTGGCAAAAAATAACGAAGATTCACTGACGTTATGGACGGAGAGGAAACGTTTGTTTCAATCAGAAAATACAGCTCCTACAGCTCCTTTTCCTCTTGTCCCGGCTGCTGTGATTATCAGAGAATCAATCCAGAACTGAACCAGGACTGGACAGTTTTCATGTCAGGATTAAAAAGACTCAGAGGAAAGTGAGGACGTCTAATAATGTGGTGAGTTGTACATTCGTCTGTCAACTTCTTTATTGTGTTGTAATTTAGGGACTTGACTCGTTTGTCTCATATTTGACCTCATTTACAAACAACGTGAGAAATTAGCTCATGCTATTTGCGTTCATTTGAACCCAACACATGTTCATTTGAACCCAACACATGTTCATTTGGGAGATTAAAAACAGAAAAGGTGTGAGAGGAGGGTTTGGATTGGGCGGCAGTGGCTCAGTGGTAGAGCGGCCGTCCTTCAACCGGAAGGTAGTAGGTTCGATTCCCGCTCTCCCCACAGTTCATACTGTCGTTGTGTCCTTGGGCAAGACACTTAACCCACGTTGCTCCCAGTGTCCGTAGCACTGGTGTATGAATGTGTGTGACTGTGGAGGTGTGTTTGGTGGTGGTTGGAGAAGGTTGAGCGCTGTTTGTGTGGCAGCCCCCCTCTCTGTCTGCCCCAGGAGTAGATGTGTGTGAATGGGGTGAGTGGAAGCACGATGTAAAGCGCTTTGGGTGCCCAAGAAGGGTGCAGGAAAGCACTATATAAATGCATGCCATTTACCATTTGGAGATGAGTGACACAGGTTAAGACTTCCTTAAGTTGTGTTAGCATTAGCTGTTGCTAATAATTAACAGTAACAGTTATTTTTAATGCTAAAGAAATGCTCATTGCATTTTCCCTTGTTCCTTTGTTTTCAGAGGAATTACAACAGAAACATATCAATTATGACTGCATCTTTGTTATATTTATTTAACAAATGTGTTTTGGTTTGATTTGATTATTTTGTATTTAAAATGTTCTCACACATGTATAAAGGAGTATTAGGACTTATATGCAGGATTCCAGGCTATTGTCAATAAACCACCAGGTCCTGAGCTTTAGCTTTAGCCTCTTTTGATTTGTTTTTTTTTTTTACCTGTTGTCTGTGAGATGTGTTTGGTGAAAGCTAAACACTCAAACATGGAAACAAAGGATAAAATACAGAAAACAGTGGATTATCTACATTCATCTCCATTTTGTTTAAGAGGCTGTAGGTGTGGAATAAATGAGACTTTTACTAGAATTATATTCAAACACATATCCTTTTATTTAAATTTTCCGGACCCCTCACTTTAGGAAAGTTAACTAAGTGGACCTCGGCTGATTTTAATTGAGGACCCCTGTCCTAATAGATCATATTTTGAGGATGTATTTAGTTGTATTTAGAGCTCTGTGATGTGGGCTTACTGATACTAATGTCATCATACTCAGTCAGTCGCATGGATTTTCCCTCTGCTGAAAAAAAGAAGTTTAAAGTTGCCTTAGATTTCAACCTTTAAAAGAATACTTTTTCTTTCATTTTAAGTGCATGACCACATGGGATGATTATAATCACTTGTTTTGTAAAACAAGTACAATCAGGCATACACAGTTAGACTGAAGAATTACGAAAGCACACCAGGTAACCTGCTGCTAAAAGGCAAAATGATGTACATTTGAGTGCAAAGAGAAGTGTGTTTAACACCTGCTGCTTATATTGTACATCTCTCTGTAAACATCACATGACGTTTCTCAAGTGGAAAAGTAGAAACTATCAACTCAGAGTCAGCATTTTGAATAAACATGTCTCTGTTTACACTGCATACGTTTCTCTCAGAGATACAGTGGTATGAGAGAACATTCTTCATGATGCAACCTTTAAACATCCATCTAAAGCCTGGGTGGTATCACAGAAGAAGTTCAACTGGCTGCATTTAAAACATACATGGTGAACAACAGTCTGCAACAAATAACCAATGTAAAATATACTGGGATGAAATATTATTTTTATATAATTTACAGTCTATTCTGAGCACTGCAGTTAGTGATAAATAAATAAATAAGTGGCCTTGTAATTATCTTGTACATTGTTTTTTAAGTCATCTCATCTTATCCAAATTTATTTTCCTGAACATTTACTTGTGACCCTATATTTTCACAGCCTTCCGCCTAATGATCCCACAATACCTGAGGCACACAAAGCACACTGGGGGGGTACAAATATACTCATTTGCACCTCATTCATTCGACTACAATGTGGCTTCAGAACATAATCTGACTACATTATTATGGGGGAAAAAAATAGAATTGGAGCAGCAATAACTTACATAACGGCATCATTTCTCCCGGCGGGTGGGGCGGGGTGTGGGGGGTGATTTGTTTGTATTAGGGTGCAGTCAGCGTAACCATCCAATCCCATTGTTTTTTGTTTATGGAAAGCACACGGGGAGCAGGGTCTGACATATTGTTAAAGGATGTTGCTGTTGTTGTTCCAGAGAGAAGTGGCCGCAGACAGTAGCAGAACACATTAGCCGCTACAACTCAAGGTCACAGCGTGTTTAGACCATTTGCCTGATGAATACTGGAGTGGCCTGGCATGACTGAATAAATCTCACTGTCGGTAACACAAAAAACATATGGGAACAGTCTCCTGAATGGCTGACTCGATGCATTAAAGGTCGTCAGTGTTTATATCATATAGATGTGCTAACCTTTCCTCCCACACACAGGCTGCGTTCTGCTCACTCTGCTGTTTATACTACTACTAGACAACCTGCAGCTCATACCAGACTCAGGGCTCTCTGTTCATTATAAAAGCAATTACAGCTCAGTACTGGGGTGATACGGTGATCGTAAATATCTAGAAATGATGGTTATTTACTCACCAGTGTTCACAGTAATTCTTAGGTAGTCCATGTAACGGGTACATTTTCTTCTTGCAACCTATTCATTTTTGAGTAGGATCCAACATGTAATCATTATACATATAAAGAACATTTAGGAAGAAAAAAAAACACTCATCTGGTTTGGTAAGCTTTTGATCCACTTAGTATTCGCAGAGGCATTTTCAGCTCTGGAGAAATGTTAGCTTTTCTTAGAAGACACACACTATATGGCTTTATTTAGTTCACACCAAAACAGAAAAAAATTATTTTAGTTGGTCCCAGTCCACCTTGCGTTCACAAGTGAATTTTTAATCTGCAGCCCAAACTACAAAAAACAAGGCCCATCTCAAGAAACACACTAGATAGTGTTAGCCCAAATGTTAATGAAGCTTTTTATTTCTTTGGTGCACTATGTTTGACCTCTGAGCGTGTTGTTTTGTTGATAGACAATATTGTTTTTCTTTTTCCCACTGTCAGGACAGCTAGAAGGTACGTGACGTTCTTCCTCTTTGGGCTTAATTAGATGTCTGTGGATCACTTAGGGTTCACATTTTAATTGACCGTACCAGAGTCAAGTCATATGGCAACATTCACATTTATCTAAGTGAACCTCACTAACAGAGCAACCGCACCAGAGTTTGTTTTGACCATACCAAACACAGCCGGAAAAAGCCTTGTCACACTGTTCCTGCAAGTGAGAACACATGATCAGTACGGCTCACCTTGTAGAGCAAAAACTTCAAAACAGTTTGACCCAGGTTTATTTCATTACTTTTGCCTGTTTCTTATGTTAGATTAAGTCTGATGTTTCCAGGAAATAAACTATGAGCAGCTATAAATAGCTAAAATGTCTGACCATTAAAACATTATGTGATCTTCTTGGAAACTATAAAGATCCAGTTATAGTGTAAGGATTTCTTTTTTCAAGATTTGTTGTGTCTATAGGCTTTGAACTTTTTTTACATCATTCAACACCCAATAATTTCTGATCACGTCCGCACAACAACAGAGCCCAAAGCAGGTTGAAGCTAAGAGCTTATAAGCTCTTAACCTGGCACAGCCTGACGTGAGCTCTGTATATTCCATATATAGTCATACATATATATATATATATATATATATATATATATATATACATATATACATCTGGCAAAGCTCCATAAACCAATGAATCCCTGTGGTAATTTCTGTATCAAACAATCAAATTCGAATGTTGCTGGAGTGTTGCCTTGCGTAACACTCAAGTTACACACATGACCCAAGTCCCTAGTTCAAAACATTCAAGATGGCGCATGGGACTGCAGAAAGTTTGTTTGTTCTGCTCTTCAATCAGTTTGTAATCAGGACAACCTTACGTGTTTAAAGTAATTTACAGGCGCTCCTCCACACGCCATGTTGGATTGACACAACGCACTGTGCACTGCCTTTGTTTGTTTACTTCTTAACTCCTGGATGAAGCATAAACGGGGACAGTGGCTTTTGTTTTGTCATGAATGGGGGATTGTATGTAATTAATAGCTTAATTGATTTCATAGTAATAAATGGTAAATATAGTGCATTTACAGTGTGAAAAATAAGTATTTAAACACCCTGCTATTTTGCTTCTCCCACTTGGAAATCATGGATGGGTCTTGTGACGCAGCTGGACGTTAGCGGTTGGAATAGTGAGAAGATAAATACCAGACAGAGGCAAAATGGCATGGTCCACAACTTTTTCTTTTCAATTTTCCATTATTACAAAATAAATAATGAGCAAAAACCAATCAAAGTGTTTCCACATCAACCGGATCCTTAACAGAAAGACAATTCAATAAATACATTTTAAAACCAAATTGTGTGCAATCCTTTCCTTTACTGGCCTGTGCAAATTACTGTTTAAAGTGCTGTGTGTCTTTAAAGTGTAACCAGTCTAAAGTGCAAGAGAGCAGTGTTAAAGTGTTTTTGCAAGTGTTTTGAAATTCTGAAATTGTCATCGTAGGTGCATGTCCACTGTGAGAGACATAAGCTAAAAAAAAACCTCCTGAAATCACAATGTATGATTTTTTAACTATTTATTTGTATTATACAGCTGCAAATAAGTATTTGAAGACCTATCAGCTAGAATTCTGACCCTCAAAGACCTGTTTGTCTGCCTTTAAAATGTCCACCTCCACCTCCACTACTAACATGGCCAAGACTAAAGAGCTGTCCAAAGACACTAGAGATAAAATTGTACACCTCCCAAGACTTGAAAGATAACGGGGAAATTGCCAAGCAGCTTGGTAAAAAAAGGTCCACTGTTGGAGCAATCATTAGAAAATGGAAGACGCTAAACATGACTGTCAATCTCCCTCGGACTGGGGCTCCATGCCAGATCTCCCCTCGAAATCAGCCCTGAACTACACGGGAGGAGCTGGTCAATGACCTGAAAAGAGCTGGGACCACCGTTTCCAAGGTTACTGTTGGTAATACACTAAGACGCAAATCATCAATGGCCCGTCTTAAGTTTGTTAATGACCATTTGGATGATCCAGAGGAGTCATGGGAGAAAGTCATGTGGTCAGATGAGACCAAAATATAACTTTTTGGTCATAATTCCACTAAACGTTTTTGGAGAAGCAGGAATGATGAGTACCATCCCAGAACACCATCACTACTGTGAAGCATAGGGTGGTAGCATCATGCTTTGGGGGTGTTTTTCTGCACATGGGACAGGGCGGCTGCACTGTATAAAGGAGAGGATGAATTTGTATTGCGAGATTTGGGGGAACAACCTTCCCTCAGTTAGAGCATTGAAGATGGGTCGAGGCTAGGTCTTCCAAAATGACAATGCCAGCACACAGCCTGGATAACCAAGGAGTGGCTCTAAGAAGCATTTAAAGGTTCTGGCGTGGCCTAGCCAGTCTCCAGACCTAAACCCAATAGAGAATCTTTGGAGGGAGCTCAAACTGCAAATAAGTATTTACACTCCAAACTGTTCAAATACTTATTTGCAGCTGTATCATACAACATTCACACACCAGAGCTACGGACACTGGAGGCAAGGTGGGTTAAGTGTCTTGCACAAGGACACAATGACAGTATGAACTGGGCTAGAGCGGGAATAGAACAAACAACCTTCCAGTTTTAGAACGACTGTTCTACAGGCTAATGTAGCCTGGTTTATTAGCATTTAATGCCACATGCAGGTTTAAGATTAATTCCCTTTCTTTAAAAGAAATAAATAAAAGGCTAAATGCCATTAGGCTCCACAACAAGTTCAGTTAAATCCAGTTAAATGTCCTTAAAAAATCTTAATGAAGTTTAACTAAGCTGTGTCTGCAAATGAACTGACTGGAATATACCAAAAGAAGCTGTAATGTACTAAAAGTGAGTCAAAGGTCTGCTATTTTAAACATATCATGCCTTTGATCAAAGAAGATTGCAGGAGAGGGAAAAGGAAAGACGAAGGTGTGAGTAGAGCAGTGAGCGCAGAGCAGTGTAAATTGAATTTCATGAGCGAGGAAGCAGAGGGAGATGCTCTGAGACAGAGTCAGAGGTCTTGGAGAACAGAGGGGCGTCTAAAGAGGAGAATCACACAGCGGAGCAGACACCCCTGACTTTTAGCTGGAAGCTGTCCCAGGACTACAATGAGTAATCTTTATATTTTTGGACCACGATTATTAAAGATTAAAGAGCAGATGGTATTACCTTCTCACTGTGAAGTTAAATACACTGTGGTCTCTTAAATCTATGTGACCAGTACACATACCACTGACACGTGATGCTGGTAATGTTCAGAGCTCATTTTGTTGCATGTTATATGTGCTCATTATAAGTATATCCTTTTATGTTCTCCTATATATACTATACAGTCATATACATATATCATTTAAACTGTAGTATCATATTATATATTAATATTTTCAAATAAATAGAGCAGAATTTAAATAAAATCTCAGCAACATTTGTTGAGTTTCAAACCTAAGCTTCATTATGATTGGTTACATTACAAAGAATGGGGTCATTGGGGAAAAACAATAATTATAAAATATAAAATATTTTGTCCATACCATAAATAATATTGAAATTAAATTAAAACATGTTTCTTTTTATGTATTTCACAGAATGCAACATGGTCCCAAATTCATCTAAGATTGAACGTTTGACGTTTGACAAAACAGTACAAAGTATAAAAAACATGTAATTTATTTACAAAAAATTTAAAATCTTCTTTTTTAATCTGAATTATTCTTCCTTCTGGGTGAAAAAAAAAAGTTTGTAAAATAGTATTGTTTATTTTTTTTTTCCGAAGTGGCACCAGAAAATGTGTTAGTAACCATGCATTACAAATAAAGTTACAGCTATAATACACACATAATATATAACTGGTTCAGTGCGAACAATGCTCAACAAGTCATCCAGTTCAGAATGGAATAGAATGAAAATTTTAGCTTTCAACAGACGTTTCATCTGAATTTGACTGGATGGTTCCCAGACATTTCAAATTGAGTTTACGACATGGCAGCATTGGTCGGCTTTAGTGTTTTATTGTAAACAAGATAAGGCCAAATTGAGTTTTTCCAGCCTTGGAATACATCTGCTCTCCGACACATTTTATTTCAAATATGAAATGTGTTTTCTGCACTCTGCCAGTTTTATCCTGAAGGATGATTATTGACAAGGCTGCACCGTTCAGCCGGACAATGATGTAATTCAAACAAAGCTGTCTGCTGCCTGCGCGTGGATACTTCATTGTCGTGTACGAAGGGTTCAAATCAGGGCATTTTAGGTGTTACCGGTAGCTAGCGAGTGACATGTTGGAGGGCTTAGGTTTAGAGTTTAGTGTCCTTGTCATGCCTAGTGACTTTTGACCTATGCAAATTAGCCACAGGCTTCAACCTCTTTTAGCCCCACTAGAACTATGAAATGATATATTTAAATGGTAAATGGTGTGCATTTATATAGCGCTTTTTTGTTCCCTTCTTGGTCAGCCAAAGTGTTTTACATTGTGCTGTGCTTCCATTCACACACATTCACACCTGGGGCAGACAGAGGGGGAGGGAGGGGGGCATCACATGTAGCTCACAGTCTTCTCTGGCAACCACCAAACTCACCTCCACAGTCACACACATTCATACAGCAGAGCTACGAACACTAAACAAAAGAAGATAATAACTTTCATACATCTGTTAATACAATTAACCTTTTCTTCAATAGAAAATACTGTAATACTAATGTTTACTAATGTCTAATGTTTCAGACCAGTTCATTCACAGATGAAAACTCTTTATGTACTACGGCTCACTTTGTTGTGTTTCTTATGTGTTGGTGTTACGGTTATTTCCTTGTGATGTTGTGAGCCTACTGGGCCACCATACTCGAGATTGTTGATAAAGTTATATTGTGTAATCTTAAGAAAATATAAAGTGTTACATAAAAAACATTAGGAGTAAAATCCTACAGGTTGATCACAAACACTGTAATATACAGTATATCTTTAAAAGTGTGCTACTCAGTTAATCATTTAGGTCTGGAAACATATTGCTCCAACACTTGTGTCATCATGTTTTTTTAGCAAGTTAGAATTAACAAAAAAGCAAATCATCTGGCAAACATTTAAGTAATGACAGAAAAAAAAAATTGGCAATCAATTTGTTATATAAAAAGGTAGAGACAATTACCGGATCTCAACGGTCTGACACTGAACTTGGAGCTAGAAGTTTATGGTAAGGGCTAAACTTTGATTTTATTTTGTGGTGGCAAATTATGCTATCTGAAAACTCAACATTCAATTAGACCAATTGTTTTTTGTTCAAAACAGAATAAACTCTAACTGTGTGTTGACCGCAGTGTAGGATGCTGTGTTGGCATTATATAAATGAAGCCATTGTGTAACATTTAGACTAATATCTTCATTATCCTCTAATTAACAAGCCATAACCACCGCAAACCCATTAGAATAATTCTCAGCAGTGTTTCTCATAAAGTATGCAGATGGATGCAACAGGTTCACACCTGCTCTCGGCAGGACTCTGCTAATCACTCTGGGAAACGTCGCTAATGAAGCAGAGGTAGGAGAAATGAACACACTGAAAATAAATGTTATGATATAATCTCATGACAAAATACTGTAACTGCTGAACTGTTGCCTTTTGACAAGTGCAGGGAGCTGGGACAAGACAAAATCTGTCTGTGAGTCTGACATCTACGTTCGTATCAGTAAGTGTTATAGGAGAAGGGCTGTTTTGATTGGCTTACAGTCAGTTTTTGAAAGGGTCACTGCATTTGCCTGTCCACTAAACCAAGGTAGAATTTGAACTAATTTTTATATTAATTGTGTAAGTTACTATTTCAATTGAATCTGCTAAATTAAATGTTATCTATGTATTAAGGCTTGTCAATTAACTGAAAACTAATTGTCTAAACAGTGCAATCTTTCTCATGACAATTATTTCAGCTATCTGTGTTCCAGATCTGCTTTTAACTGCTGTCATTTTGTGTACCTTCTTTTAAAATAACAAAGAAATTTTCCGAGCTTTAATAACAATACCACAACCGGGCAAGTTTATCTTTATTAGAAAAAAATTCAACATTTAACAGCCTCTCATATCAACTGCATCAGATGGAACAGTCTTTACCGTCTGTTAATTGTACAAACTATTTATTTAGGCTGCTTCTTTCAGGTCTTTGCTGCAGCCAATCAGTTATTCACATTTTAAGTCTGGCATAGGTTTTACTCCAAATGCCCTTCCTGACGCAACGCTCGACAGGGAGGTCCTGCGTGTACTAATGCAGGACTCATGCATTAGTGCATGCATTAAACTCATCATAGTTTCATCCTAACCTTAACCATAACTCTATGCATGCACATACATGTTTGCATGGATTTATAAACTTATACATACATTCATGATAAAATGTGCCCTCTACGTTTAAGTGTTACCCAGTTTGTTAAACAGTGTGTTACATTGCACTTAATGAAGTAGATACAATGTATCAAGTGTAGTGTCAAATAAAATGTGACTAAAGATATTTACGGTGGAAGTAGGAGCTTGTTTGTTACTGATGTTGTTGACAAGGCACTCAAACACCAGTTGCTATGGTATTGGTTCATAGTCTATTGCTGCATTCTTTTGTTCTTAGGAAAGTTGAAAAAACGTATATGAATATATTTTTAATGACCTGAAAAAATGCACTTGAACACCTGCTCTAGTTGGAAAAAGACCCTGGAAAAATTGCTGCCTGCCTTCAACATGGCAGCAAAATGACGGTTTGATTAACCTCCACATTGCACTATTTATTCTATTGCATTTTGCATATTGACTCTGTCCTTAAAGAACGACATAAACAGGCTGTTTATTTATGTAAAAACTCCTATCCATGTTCCTTTCTGATATCCAGATATAAACTCCAAGGTCAATGTGTTAGCATGCGAGGCTAAACATAGCACTTGGAAAGCGCTGCTTTGAAAATACATTCAGGTAATTTAAAAAGACTTTATAATAATTGATCACATCACAAAAGAGTCAGCTACATAGTATCTTTAAATCCATATGGAATTAACATCAGTCATAACGCAAATAAATAATGTTAGTATGGTTTTCTGTATTTGAGTAGTTATTATTAGCATTCAGTTCAAGTTAAAAAGAAGGGAACATCAAGAGGCTCAATAGCTCTATTAACCACTTAATAATAAACAAATTAATAATTTTGTTGCAAGCTTTCTGAAATGAAAGCTGTAGAAAGCAAAAAAGTCAAAAATTTTTAGCTCCAAACTTGAAAACTAAAAGAGCAACTGAGTACACCATTAATGTAGCGCCTGAGAAAAAAAAGAAAAACACATAATTGACGGTTTTCACTTAAATAAGTAGAGTAATTTCATACAGCTTAATGCATTGCTGACTTACACTTCGCCGTTGTATAATTGTATCTGACACATATGACAGTGTTTGCATTATTTTTACATATTTAGCATCATGATGCCTATAGGACATGGCTAACTCTCTCACGCAACACTGCAGAGTCATTAATTACATGCAGACATTAGAAGAGAATTTATACCCACAGAGCTCACGGAATGTCGCCTTTTGTGGCTTGAGTGCAGTGGAGCGTCTGCTGAGCTCCTCTGGGGGACAGCAGAGCAGCTTCCACACTAAATCTCCACATCTGTGAGTCTGCAATAAACGCTGATCAATGGCTAACAGGTGGCTGACATGTGCGTCTTTATGAATATGCATATGAGGAATGTGTTGAGCCCTGGCAGTCTGGCAGCAGCTCTACAGTGGCAGGAGCTGGGAGAGGCAGCGGGAGACTCGGGTTCATTTCCTCTCACTCTCGCCGTAAAGGTCAGTCTCAAGCCCGTAATGGAATTCACCGTGCACCACTTCCATGTTTCACATCCACGACGTGATCGGAAATATAAACTGGGATAGTGCGTTTTGACGGGTTACATGATTACATTTGTGCAAAAACGTGCAATAGGATTCAACCAACATTTTTTATGTAGTATAAACAAAGCTCCTGCCACTTTCCCAGAAAACCCAGGCTTTGACCCATAAAACCTCCAAAAATGGTTTTAAGATGGTAGAAAGATCAATATAGTTCCAATTCGTTTGAGGATAAACCAGAAGCAGCAAACCAATGGTGAAATCTATTATGGTGGATCTGACTTTTGGATTAAGAAACTACTAACATGGCCATTGATGTGACAGTTCTGTGACAATGAGAAGCACAAAGATGGCTGCCATTAGAGACTAAACTACATTTTCCACTGGAGCGATGCGGTACAGGTCGGGTTACGCAAAGGTGGAGCTGAACATTGCAGCTTTGATTTTTGAGAGTTTTTTTAAGTTAAAAAACTCAACAAAAACAAATGTGTCTGGATCAAGGCAAAGCAATTTGTGGGACCTCGTTTGGACCAGTAGTGTGGCAGTACTGGCAGTTATGGATGTGTTTTAGTTTTATTTATCTGAAGTAACTGCTTTCTGTGGAAGTCTTTCTGAAGGAAGAGGAGACCATCTGACTCATAATGTTACAAAATGGTAAAATATTTTAGATAAATTTGTGCTACTTGTTTGTAGAGTCGTAAGCATATTACACAGGTGACTGAGGTTCAGTTTTCAAACAGGAAGCCAACAACTCCAGCCACAGGAGGTCTCAAGCACGTGTATGTTTGTGCCGATCCTGAGTCGAGGGAGATGTAGAGGGTTGTATCGAGAAAGTGCATCTGGCGTAAAAACCTTTGCCAGACCTAATATGTGAACCATTAAATAGAATTGTCATCTTACAGCGCTTGCTTTGTGAATTAAAAAAGACATTGCATAGACTGTCAAGCTTAAACAAAAGTAAAAAAGTGAGGCATAAAAAAGTGAGTTCTCCTGATGTCAAAAACTAGAGCAATTCTCTGAGTTGAAAGTCTCTGAAGCTTGTAATAAACTGGAGACAATCTTCTCTTTATTGCAGCATCACACCCACATCTCCAGCCGTTTGCACTACTCCACACAGGACTTTAGTTTGTACTCATGCATCTACATTTGAAAGGTTTTACTTGAAATAGGATTTTGATTGCATAGAGACAGATTGTGTGCTCCCTGTTTTTGTTGCTGATGTCATTATCTTGCCCAGACTCCAGTGGAATCAAAAGCCTCTTTAGGAGTAACTTGTACTAAAAGAGACCAAATATACTTCTTTATTTTTGTGCAGTGGTTGATATATAAGCCTAATAACAATAACCTTAATGACCTTACCCCGCACAAACAGTTGTTGTGAGATGGACGTTTTACCTTTATATTCAGTAATATATGTGTCTGCCTCTGTCTGTTAATGCAGGCCTTTTCCACCATTGCCATTCTTCATCTTTCAGTTAAATTCAACAGGACTGTACAGCCATCTATTTTGCATTGCTTACACCTGTGCCAATTTTAATAATACCACCGATATTGAAATATGACATCTATTCCAAATATAAATGGAGAGTGATACAGAAATAGTGCTACTACACCCAGCGCTGTGTTCATGCAGCATGTGTCCAGACAGGTTTCATTTTCCTCCTCTGCCCAGGCAATCCCAGGGTGAGACTGACAGACTTATTATTTTAGCAAAAGGCCAGCAGGTCATTATTTTTCTTTGAAGACTTTCTATTTCAGATGGAGTTTGGGTAACAGTAATGTACCTGTCCGTCAGCAGACACGCACATACACAAGAAATACTACATGGACAAAAGTGTACACTGCATTGTGAACATGTGTGTATCCACGAGAAGAAGTTAGGCTCTACAAGAACAAAACTAAAATGAAAAAGAAAATGCGCAGACATCCATCAGTAGAAATAAACTCCAGTTCCCTCAGATTTTAGCTTTTTATTTATTTTATTTTTTTATGCATTGGATTGCAATGTGTGTGTTTTGAGAAGCAGATATTGATTGTGCTCTATCAAAACTAAAAAGCCAAAACATAAAAACACAAAAAATCTCCAACTGTGCAGCTCAGACTTTATCAAAGAACACACACTGTCTCTGTTGGTAAGTGCACAACTGGTGTCTACAAAGATTGGGTCAGAAGAAGTTCAAAGTGTTAAAAGATTGTATCAGCCCAGTAGAAATAGTGTGTTAAAACAGCCTCTGGTCCCGAGTGGCTTTGGAGTTTTTTAGGGCCATTATATAAAAGATTTAGGTTATGAAACTGACTTTTAACAGTGTATCTTTACGTGTAGGTGCAGGGTCACATGGGACTTCTCTGTTGCAGTACCAGGTCTGATTATTGGTAGAAATAGTGAGTCATCAAGAGGTCATTCCTTGAGCCCATCCAGTTGAACCAAGTCTACCAGACTATTAGGTTTTGACCTAAGTCAAAGAGGTCTTGGATTGCTATCTTTTAAAAACAGACTTTTTGCTAAGTTTTGTTTCTCTAATTGTTTGGATGTCAGTTTATTCTGTATCTGTTAGTTCTGCCAATTCAGCTGTTCTTTATATAGAACAACCTCTTTTACTTTTACCACATCCTCAAACTCCCATTTCTGAAACAAGGTCATGCGTTTGGCCAGGCCTCGTGTACTGCCCTGCTGTGTGTCTCTGTGGAGCAAAGGTTAAGAGGGGCATGCCTGGGGTACCAGTAGATGCACGGCTGACCTTCATCTCATCCTGAGTATCAGGAACAAGGATGTGAGGAGGGCACTGCTTTGAGTTCCTCCAAAATCACCTTCTATGTGCACTTTTTATAAAGTGTAAAGAGTCAATTGTAAAAAGAAACTTAAAGTTGCAAACACAGGATCATACATGAAGATAGGAAAGTATGTGTGTATTTAAGAGACAACCAGCATGGACACAATAGAACTTTCCAATAGAGTACTTTATAGCAAGACAAGATAACTTTGAAAGCAATTTATCCAGCACCAATCACAAAGGGACTAGAAAGGAGAGGATAAACCCTTCTGCAGGCCCAGACCCAAGGAGAGCGGCTGTTTGTCAGGATCGACTGGGGCCAGAGACACTTGTAGAAAGACCTCTCTTTCAACTCCCAGATGGAGGAGGACAGCGTGGGACAAAGCACAATTTAAAACAAGTACAAAAATGAAAGACACTGAATGCTTTTGACAGACATCCTCTTTTAACAAGACATGTGTGAAAGAAAAAAAATTAAAGTTGTTGCAGGCTTAAAATGCCAGCAGCCCTCTCAGATCTAAAATGCCAGCAGGAGGCGCTGGGTGGGGGCTTCGCGGTGGGGGATATTGCAGGAGGCATGATTTGATCAAGCGGCGGGCGGCTACAGTCAGGCCCCCCTCACATGTGCTCCACAGCCCATCTTTCTTCACACAGTCGGGGAATAAAAGTGACAGAGTGCAATCACTGTCTCTTATCTCCCAATGAGGAGAATGGCTGGGGACAAGATTGAGTGACCAGCTGGCTGCGGCGCGTCTGCCGTGTCACCCTTATTGAATTATGACTCGGCGGGAGGTGGCGTGTTATGAGCATTGTGGGGCTGAAGGTGTTGCATCAGTGTGGCTGGATTAAGTGAGGGCGACGGAGCGGAAAATAATCTTGAATAAAACCAGTACCTTCAGCAGCATGCTTTAGATGTGGCAGTTAAAAGACCTTTTTACTGTCTGCACACATGATGAGTAGCGTTTACATTGTGGCGTTAGTCACCAAAAACAGTTCTACATAAAAAGATGGTTAAAAATGGCAACTGACTGACTGACATGCAACTTGTTAGTGAGCTGGTAGAGAACATAGGCAAGAGACTCAAAATGTAGCTGCTCTATTTAAATGAAAATGTCAGATATACCAGCTAATGGCTACCAGCTACGAGCCCCTGGATGTTTTGGAATATGTCATGCTGCTGTAACCCTTCTAAAATCGTATGCCTCTATTTTTCTAGGTCCCCAAAACACATTGTGTAGCTCGTGTGGCCTTTGCCAGGGCAAGAAACAAAAACAAGAGAAGCAAAACAATAGCAGCAATACTCAGGCTGCAAAAAAAGTGCTCTGTGAACTCTTTGGATTGACAGAGTTGACCACTTTGGATCACAAGGGATTTCCAGATATGGAGTAACATTTACACAGTATTCCAAACGGACAGACAGAATGACGCTTGTGAAGAGACTCATGACATTCAAGAACTGATTCATAGAACAGAGGACTCAAAGCATGTGCTACACCAAACTTGGATGGGACGCCAATTTAATGGGAGCACATGGAAAAGCTAAAGTCTTGCACAGGCTGCAAAGTAACACCACATGCATTCTGGGGGCTGTGCATGTCCATGTGGTAAATAACACAGCAGCCCACAGCAGTTGTGTTGTTCCTTCGGATAATTTTGGCTCTATATCTCATTCACGCTCATTTATATAAATGTTTGGGAAAAAATACTGCTGCTTTTGTTGCTTCTGTTATTTTTTGTTGGCGTTGTGAAATTGTCTATGCTGCACATTATCGATAATAATGTCTATGGATTTGTCTGGGAGACTCACACTTTATCTTTGTACAGATAAAATTGTATTTCTGCACAGATCTCATCCATGAGTCATTTTTCCTACCATACATTAACTGGTGAGTGGCCACTGGTTGTACAGATTCTTGTGTGCATTGCGTGATTGACACATTTGAGTTTAATAGACATTCTGACAAAAATGGCTATGCTGCTATAGTAACTGGTCCTTATTTATAGAGCACTCAGAGCTGGTGTACATCAAGCGTTGCATTGGCTCACAATCAGATCCATACACCAGGGGCTCAAGGCTAAGGACACTGACAGTATGAAGAGGAGGAGTTGGGGATAGAATCATCGGGCTTCCAGTTTGTTGACGCTCCATTGTTATTCTGAGCCACTGCTTCCTCCACATTCGCTAAAGAAGGAGTTGTGATTTAAAAAACATCCCTAAGCCCAGGACCTTGCCACTTGAGAACTTCATTTAACCTCATTTACACACAGGTCAACATGTGCTTGACTCTTGAAGCACCAAGATTCCAATATGCCCTTGAAAATTTCGGCTATTTTAACTCCCACACACCACAGAGTTAGCATTTGACAATGTGTCTTTTTAAAGAGCAAATAAACCTCTGGTCAAAGCCTAACTCCACCCACAGCACTAACAAAACATTTTTCTATATATTTTCTCTATATGTTCATTGTATTTGTTTTATTTATTGAAAGAAATAAAATAATTCATTCATTCATTCATTTCCTATCGCTTTGTCCCGTTAGGGGTCGCGGGTGACTGAAGCCTATCCCAGCAGCTTTGGGCCTTAGGCGGGGTACACACTGGACAGTGGCCAGTTAGTCGCAGGTCGTTTCCTCACATGCTAAAACAAATTACATTCTCTCTTCTAAAAAGGTAAAACATGTGAGTGTAAGGTGTGGAGTAATCTGCATTTTTGTCCATAATATAATGCAACAAAACGTTCATTAACTTGGTAATAAAAAGCACATATTTAGTCAAAATTTTTTGGCTAAATTTGTGCACACTGCATGTATTTTAATAAAAAAAATGGTCACAATCTTATTTATGCTGTGGGTCACTGACAAAAAATAGCCCTCAAGTCCTTTTTCACTTCCTTGACCTTCTAGTCCCACATTATGAGGTCAACAGAAAGCAGATGAAGGAATCATAAGGAATTGGAAAAGGTGAGATGGGAACATTTGGAAGTTGCTTAATAAAATACATAAGGAAGCATTAAAATTGCTTTCCTATCTCCTCTGCAACCTTGGAATACACCCAGGTCTGTGCTGAGGAGTTGGGAAAGTTAATATAATTTATATATTTAGATTGAGCCATTGTCATTTTTCATATCCTTCCAGGCTTTTATCTTTCCCATTTCACACTCTCCCGGTCGGAGTGTAGTAACTCGTGTGACTGACCCTCATTTGTGCGGCGTAACCTACAAGGACAGCCATTATTAAAGGTGCTCTGAACCCTCTCCGCTGCACTAGTGTCTGATTTGTGGAAAATTACAGCGCAATAAAACAGTAACCATATTTATATGCATATATCTGCGACTCACAAGACAGGGGGGTGATGGCAGTGGAGCTGTAGTATATGGCTGTACGATGGGCTCCGGCGTACGTGACCTGCCTGTGAACGAGCGCTAAGCCCATTCACTGCAAAGGGCAACAGTCACAGTACAGTAGAACGATACCACTGGGAAGGCACTGGTCCCTTTTCCATAAACACATTTTGAAGTAACTGCATTTAGTTTTTAAAAGTCTGACATATACCGGAATGGAACTGATTTTTCTATCTTTCGTTTGAATTTCCATGCTCTTATACGATTATTAAAAGTCCAACTAGTGACTATGTGGTGAGAAAATGAGTCATAAGTCACATTTGCAACTAAGCGTACCACTTCTGTAACCCTTCAGATACAGTTCTCAGTGCGTTTCATTATGGTAGTTAAGTCAGTCGATCCTCACGTGGGTAAAAGTATGAATCTTGTATTCTTTCAGTGATGACCAGTTATAGTCCTGGATGGACTGTTGTTAAATATTGTTAATGTACTGAGTCTCTGTGGGACAAGTGTAGGAAATAAGGAACCTGACGAGCCAGATCTGTCTGTTCCACAGTACATAGTCTGTACCATCTAGGACAGGGGTGGGCAATTATTTTACCCCAAGGACAACATTAGAAGCAGAGACTCTTGTGGAGGACCAGACCAACATGGTGAACTCACTTATACTCATTTAAAAACATATTGTTTTTCCTATAGATACTTCGAAGTCCTTGCCTTGTTGAAAGTTCAGCCTTGTGCACCAGTCTTTCACTTTTTAATCTGAGGTGACTTTGTACTCTAACTGTATAGCCACAGTCCATTTCCTGTGTTTGCCAAACCAGTTTCTAACAGTATATAACCCATCACTGTCAATTCACGTGCCTTCAGAACAAAAGTATCACGGGTGTATTATGTTCTGTACTGTACTATGCACGAGGTATACATTCTTGGATTAATTCCACACAAGCCTCCTAAGGGCCACACAGGGGCAGGTCAAGGGCTGGATGTGGCCCCTGGACCTTAAAATGTGCAGGTCTGATCTAGGAGAACTTCCATTGAAAGCGTTTGCAAAGAACAGGTACAGTATTTTAAAATAAATACCAGATCAGTGATTGGACTCATCATCTGTGAGTAATTACAGTTTTATCCAATCAGAGCAGCGTTACATGTACGTTACGTTGCATTTACGTTGCGTTACATTGCGTTTACTTAATGTTACATTTGTAACGGTAAAATGGCCGCTTCATCTTTTAAATCTAAAACATGGCCAAAACTGTGCCACATCATTGGTCAAACCCCCGTTAATGTGACAGATACTTTGCTTGGAGCAGATAAAGATGGATTTCTATGAGTTTGTGAGAATCCAGCTGCAGAGCAAGGTAACAAAGCTGGTGCAGCGCTCTGAATTAGAAGTACAGACAGACTGAAATAGCTCTAAACGTCTGTTTGTGTCAGCAGTTTAGAGCTATAACTTTAGCATCAAGCACTGTCATTCAAAAGATTTTACTTATTCTAGTTTTACAGTTTATTGACTTTTATCTCAAATATCTTGAAACACAACTTGCTGCTGCAGTTACATGGCATTATTGTTTATATGGCCACCACACACCACAAGAATCACCAAATTGTCCCTACGCTGTACCACGTCACTCAGCAGAAACAGGAAATTGGCTTCAAATAGTCTATGTTTAGAAACATGTAGTGTTCATAGTGTTCAGCATTGCAAAGAAGAGGTTTAGTCCCATATCATAGCACATAGGTTTCCAGCTAAAAGGATATTACTACAGACTTAAATCCTCGGTCCTCGACCTGTTTTGATTTTTCTAAATTTCAGGCATCGTCTGAAATTTGTTGCAGTCTATCCATCTCTCTCGTGTGGTGTGTAACAGATGAATTATGTACAGCCAGAAACTATTTATATAAGAACACTGACTGTTTTTCACAGCTGATTGTCTATCATTGGTGACAAGTGAAATGTGAGTGTAAAAGGGCTTAAGGAGTAGAAAATACAAAACATCTAAGATTATTTTGAATGACAATATATACTATATTAATAAATAAGCAGACAGAAATACAGAAAAACAGAAATCTAGACTGCCAGTGAGTACGTTTATCTTTCTGGCATCTTATGGCCACTGTTTTATTGAAATGAAACTAATGCAATAATGATCACTGAATATTTTTATGTCCAACTTTAGTGACATTAAAAGAGCTACAATCAATAAAACCTGTGCAGCTTTATTAACATTTTTCTCTGTGGATTTCAACAAAGTGTGATTATTTTTCTGCAGTTTACCAGCATTTTTTCTTTTTGCAACATTTCATTATTCACTCAAATATCTAGACACACACCAGTTTTCTCTCCAATCATTTTGTCTAATAAAGGGAACCAAAGATTTTTATGCAACTTGAATTCAAAGACAGCGATGACAGACCTCACTTTAATGTGTCTTTATTTATTTATTTATATTTTTCATCTGTCAGTGTTAAAAGTGACATTTAAAAACCCATCTGGCACATTTCTGCTAAAATGACTTCCTTTTTCCTTCCTCTGTCCTGGCAGAACAAACAGCAGAGACAGAAACTAATCAGACTTTCAGGACTGTAAATGTCAAGATGTGTGGTAAAGCACCCAATGAACTATATTAGAAAAGAACACGCTTCTGTTCCTTTAGATTATTTAGAGCTATTTAAAAACCTGCAATTCAGAGCTTACATTTCCTGTTTCAAGCTTTTTGTCTTAAAACAACTGTAGAAAACGAACAGCAACACAGATGAAAATGCTTAGAAACTTGTTTTTGTTCTTTAATTACCTAGCCGAATTGCTATTGAAGGCATAAGAATACAACTATTTGAATCCGACCTCACATTAGGGCTGATGATGCAGCTGCAGTCTGTTGAACGTCTAATACAGTCATACTCACTGCGCAATAGTTTTTTTTTTAATGTGCTACATAAATATACAATACACACTACACTACAAACCCCTATAATACTTCTCCTTTCACCTCAATTAGTGTTGTTTCCAAAAGCGCTCAAACCTGGCAACGTGTAACGCATCATTTACAACACGTCAACCTCGGCTCACTTGACCGTGGTGCAGGTGCTCCACTAACATGCATGACATGCACAGGTAAAATAAATGGATTGTTTTCAAATTTAAAAAATCTTAATAGCTTCCTGACCATAACACAATATTAATGACAATAAATAAATAAATGTGCAAATGCTCTGTATCATTTGAAAACAGTGTCTTTATACATGCTTTTGAACTGGGGAACAGTTGAACATTGCTTTAGAGCCCCAACCATTTCCTTCCACAATTGTACCCAAAAATAGACAAATAAAAACTCTTCCTGGTGCTCTGTGCGATCTATGTTTTGAAATTCATATTTCCCCTGAAGTACAGAGCCCTCCCGTTCAGTAAAGTCTTTGAATGCTGGCTGGTAATATGTTGTTTCTTGCTTTGAAAATGATTATTGCAGTGTAGTCTTGAACCAGATTCTTGAACTTGAGTAGTTTTGTAATTCAATAAGCTTTAAAATTAAATGTACAATTAGAAATAGATAATGGACAGTACAAGAGGTCCAGGTGTCCATATAAAAAGTGAACAGAGAAATGTGTTCTTTCTCCCAGGGCTGCGAGAAAAGATCATTGTCTGGGGTTAGGGTGAACTGGGTCACTCTGTACAGTTCATTTTTGGATAGTTGGACTACAAGCAGCATGGCCTGTTGAGGTTGTTGGTGTGGTCATTCCAATGTCTTCTTCTGTCCAGAAGAAGAGAGAAAAACAAAGAAAAAATCAAGTGTAGCTGTCCTACATCTTGTACATTTCTGAATATGTCTTGCAGTATTCCTCCGACAGCTTTTTGGAGAGCTCAGAGATGTGTTCTCCCCTCGGCAGATGAATATGACAAAACCCAAGTGTCAAACTCACAACATACTTTAAGAGAATGTATAAAAACTTATTGCAAAGTGCTGTTTAAGCAAGAAAACATCAACTTGTGTTGAAAGCATCACGGAGCAGCCGAGGTAGTAGCTATATCTTTCATCTGAAAATAGCTGATTATGTGGAAAACTTATTTTGTGGCTGCAGTGTTTTCATTATATTGTTTATAATAGTGTTGAAATGAAACATTTTGTGGCATTAATAGCCAGAGTAAATATAGCAAGTAATTTCACAGATGTGCAGAAAATGACTTATTTAAAACAGACCAGGCACTTTACCAAATGAGTGTGATTAGGGCCAGGTTCACTCGAGTTTACCGACGCACGCCGTCTTTATCAGCCCTGCCATGGGCCAAGAACAATTTCTGCACCTCAGTCACTTACTTTCTAATTTTACATAAACTGATTGACCCTGGTTGTATAAAATTATATTTGGAATTAGGTTTGAAACTGGTTTGTGGCGAACAAGGAGAGGTTAGCAGAAACATATTTGGAGTTTAGGGCATAACGCAGACATGATGGACAGGGAGCCTCCACAGCAGCAAATGGTCACACTGTCACTCCCAGGTTTGCATCAGTCAGGCTAATGTTTTGGAAAACTCTCTGTACAGAAGGATACTGGTCTTTAAGAATTCAACATAGATTTATACTGCAAATGGACACAATACTGTATACTGTCTCTGGAAGCAAGTGGATATGCAACCAATCAAGAGAAACAAGGCACTGCACCATGCACGTCCCATTTTAGATAAATGGTTCAGAGTGGTCTGACAGGATTTCTAAAGAACAGAAATTGCTGTGAAGGGAAAGGACTCTGGCCAAATTTCCCTCAAAAAAGGTGTTTGCCACATAGCAACACTGCTAACTGTCAGAATTCATCAACACAAAAACCTAGCTCAACCAGGAAACCCCATGTAACTTTCTTATTCCAGAGCCTGAAAATCATACAACAGCTTTAAATTGATTTGAATGGTTTCTTAACATGAAACAATACAATACAGTGTGTTACTGGGCACACTACTCACTACCTACTTCTCCTTATGTGAGAACGTGCATCAAATCAGTGCAGATTACACTATAACTAGAAACTTTTTATTTTTATTTTTTTTACAAGGTTTATGAACTTCAGTTTTGTCGCACATCTGTTTCCTAAAAGGTACTACGTGTATCTTTTAAACAAAAGAAAAGCTTGCGATCTGTTATGTTTTGACATATTCATGAACCCACCTCAATGGAATAAGTAAACTGACACATTACAACATTACAGCTGTCTTCAGTGGCTGAAGACTGAGCCTGCTGAGGCGACAGAGCGTTTGCACGGAGGCTGGAGGCTCACTCTGTAACAGACATTGCAAAATGGCAAAAAAAATTAAAAATAAAAACAAAACTGTTCATTCACAAAAAGTATCTGTATTAAAAGTGCACTACAATGTTGTGAGGTAGTTGGCCGTTAGTGGTTGGAGCAGTGAGAAGATAAATAGCAAGCAGAGGAAAAATTGCCTGGTCCACAACTTTTAATTTGCCGCCGCGGCAGCAATGCCACGGCTTCTCCAGCAGCACAACAAGAAGAAGAACCTACAATGAATGACAAAGGTGCCTTCTACCTCAGTTGTCTCCTACCACTAAAACCCCAAAGGAATATACTCTTAACATCAGCTTCTTTAAAACTATGTTGAACTCCTCCATAAACATAAACCAAAACCATAAATTATAGACAAACCATTATATACAAACCCAAACATTTATATAAAACCTTAATCCATACACCAGTGTCGTCTAAAACCCATAAAACCCTTAAAACACCTATACCTGTTACCCCTTCACCTTCCCTTGACTTGGTCCAGGCTGGAACCTTTAAATGAGCTTTTGTTGGCCTGGGGACTCTTTTAACAGCTGGACACAAGACAAAGGGAAAGTGAGAACACACACACTACACCATTCACTGAAACACTTAAAATACCGTCACACAACAATAACACATATTGCACTTAAATAGTTGTGGTTCTAATGATTATTCTTTTTCAAGGGTCAAGCATGAGCCAATCAAAGCGTTTCGCGCCGACCCCACAACACAAAAATAAATACACTCCAAAACTAAATGGTGTGCATTTATTTCCTTACTGTATAAGTGCAAATTACTGTTTTAAAGTGCAAACATTCCAAAGTGCAAGAGTGCAGTGTTAAAGTGCTTTTAGACATTTATTTTTACACTTTAATATTTTATTTATTCTAAGGAAAATTAACTGTTTTGTTCAATAAAACCAAAATATTTCCAAAGTCAATGTGTTATCGTGTTAAATCATGATTTTATTATTGACCAAAATTATCGTGATTTTATTCCATAGTTAGGCAGCCCTTCAATAAATCCTGCAATATAACATGTCAATAACATAAAAGATTCAGTGGGGGATCCGATATTGAAATTGTGACTACACAAAATGTGGAAAAAGGTGGTCCAATTTCAGCGAGCCTCATTGGTGACCTTTAAGTGAGTGTAAAAGTAACGGCACATTTGTGGTGCTTGCTTATCCACAGCAAATAAACGTGGATGCATTAAAACCAATGAATTAAAATCCAAGACGCTGAAATGGGAAGATGATTTTGTGGATTAAAAGAGTGTGGTGGTGTTGCACTCAGGAAGCCCTAGAAAGTGGAAAATTGTGAACATATGTGAGAAGTTTCAGTAACAGAAAATCTTAACACTTACTTTATTTAAGTTCCACAAAAGTAATCCTTCAACATTAAAAGCAGTCATTAAAGCACATTTATACACTGGAACCAACATGATTTAAAAAGTTCTCATAATGTTTAAAAGCATATATGAAATAGATCAACTGAGAACCAAATATAGTTTGTTCCAGGAGATATACCCGCTGTTAGGTCACGCAAACCCATCTGTGTCACAGTACGTATGTGTTCACAGACTCGCCCACATTCAACTGCGTACAAACCCTGTACAAAAATAGAACGGGGCTTTTTTTTTGTCTACGGTGGCCCAGAGAGCTCAACCAAATACAAAAGTAAAAACCCACTTTACAAAAAGAAACTGCAAAATGGAATTACAACAACATATAGCTGCACCGGAAATAACCAAAATTACAACAATAACCCCGTGACATTACATCAACATTAACCACCTGGAACTACAGAAACATTTTTCCTGCATCAGAACATATAACTATAGAACTATAAATATCTTCACAAAGCACAGTTTAAAAAAGACACTGCTCTAGAGCCACAGCGTCTTACACTTGACTTTTATTGTTCTCAGTTGATGCTGCTGCAGAAAAACACAGCTTTGTGCACATTTGTTTACATTTGTGAAAAACAAAACTTAAGCCCTGTGGCTCATTTGCATAAATCCACAACAACATTCACCACATTGTCAGTAATGACCACTAATAAATGAAAGGACGTGGCTTTGGTGGATTATTTGACCAGACCAGGACAAGGATCAGACAAAGTAAAGGTTTTTTTAGTATTTTGTTGAGCTCTTTGGGCCATCATAGAAATCTGATCCCAACCCAAATGAACATCGTTTGGAGTTTTTTAGTTCTTTTAGACTTAATCCTCACCTTGTTCAGTATCCAGTCACTAAAGTGCATGCAAACATTGGAACCAGTAAAGTCAAATGGAGCGGTCCAAGATGCAGGGAATGTTGAAATCTAATGTGTGATGACTGACTTATGACCCCAGCTCCTACATAAACATGTTCGACCACATTTGACTTTGCCAGTAGTCACTCTCCTGCCAAAATGTTTCTGGTCCAACAAAAACTGATGTGTCCCAGTTTCTGTCCCTCCATCTGCAGACTTAAAGTGGAAACACACATTGAATATAGCTAATAAAAGTTGCTGATAACCAAATAGAAGAGGGAAAAGAATGGTGGCATTTGCAGTAAGTGGTTCAGAATTTCCAGACGGTATTCTCATAAACCAAGTTTATTTAAGTCTACAAATGGATGTGAGATAAATAAAATTAAATAAAAAAATGGGGAAAACATGAAAATATGGGCTTAGAAATCACTCTTTTTATGATTTATGAGTTTTAAGTGCAGTTGAGGCAGAGGACTGGAAGGAATTTTTGATCTGAGACAAATAAGTCAAAACTAATGCCCAGAATCTCTAAAACTAGAACTACTAAAACTATTTATTATTACACTTATTTTTCTTTTTGTGTCACAAATTTAAAATGTTTTTGCATGTCCAATGCTTTCAGTTTCTCCCAGGTTATGTTTCTAAGAAAAGTTTTTAGACTTTATGGGAAAAGATGACCTGACCATGACTGGCAGCTGTAAAGAACCAATCACAAAGGATACAAAGACATGACAAAATCGTCTAACTTATCAGGGGCGCTGTGTTTTGTGCCCCAGGGCAATTAGAGCCCAGCCTCAGGGCACCTGTTTGTCAAAAGTATTGTCAGTCTCATTGACCTCCATTAGACCGGCGTCCCAATACCCAGAAGTGCACATCAGAGATAAACCAAATAAAAAGTTTTAATGTTTGATTATTGTATTTAAACTAAAAGGCTACCACCAGGCACATAAGAATATTAGTTTTGTATATTTATTGGCATGAATTGATTAAATAGCTCATATCTCTCTTTACCATTTCTTCATCCTGACGGCCCCCAACCAGCCATGGGATATTTATTCAATGTGTCCGAGTTTGCACAAAAATAAAGTTAAATATGATTCTGATAAGGAATGCGCGATAGTTATTAACTATTCATCTAATAAAGGAGAAAATGACAACATTTTAAATCAAATCAAATTATATTTTAGTTAAATTTAATTCAGTAGGTTGTTCCAATATTACAGGGCTCTAGACTGTGACTAAAATGGTGGCATTTGTGTGAGAGGAAACAAACTCAGAAGGGCTGCTGCATGAAAGCACTGAAAAAACTGTCTGACTGATGCCTGTGTTATTGTGACCAGAGCACTTTGAGACAGTCAGGAACACAGCGTTAGGAAGAATTAACCTCGTTGAACATAAAGACCAACAAGACCTAAACACATTCATAAGATAATATACATCTTGTGTTAATGCCCCTCTGTAGATAAAAATAGCAACAGACTTTGAATCTCCTCCAGTTATTACCTTAATAATAAAATTAAGAATATAATAACAAACAAACAAAAAACACCTGTCCAACACAAGGCCCAAGTGCCGGCACTTGTCCTCTCCAGTTTATTATTTGTCCCACACAGGCTTTAAATATACAGAGTTTACTGACTTGTTTTATAAAACAACCAAGAAAACCCAGCGTCACAAGCGTAAAATAAGCTGTTAGTGGCTGCCCACACTGTTTGATTGACAGCTCGGTGCTATAGCAGGAAGAGCCCAGTAACAAACACAGACAAGAGGCGGTGGGGGAAATAAAGCAGGGATGTCACGGATTACCTCTTCATAAAAGCTTCTCATTTCCAACACATCCGTTCTGATCAGCGTGAGGGCTGCTGATCTCAGTGTGCTGCTGTCTGCCCGTCCAAATAATTCTGAGAGACAACACGACAGACGAGGACATGCAATACAGTTCAGAGACAACATCATGCTGCTGCCTCTGTTTCCAACCCAGACTGTGCTAATTTTTACCTTTCCAGTATTTCTCAGAATGTACAATTCTATAACAAAATAATGTGTGCTGTCTGTATTTGACTTTATGTCAATTACTGTGTGTTTTCTTGATTTGTTATACCTTGTGATTTCTCTTTTTTTTTCTCTCTTTTAGGGTCATCATATTAGTGGTGGACAAGTAAAAGTACTGGTGCTGAAAATGATAAACTCTGTTAAATAGTCAACATAAATATTCCTTGAGACAAAATCAAACAAAAACTATTACTATAAATGACTTAAGTAAATTCAGTTCCTCCTTCTGATTTTGAAGTTTCCCTCTTCAATGAAATTCTCTCTTTGCTGTCCACAATGTAATAACAGTAGAGTATTTATAAATTGCGTATTATTTCCATAGATTGGAACTGGGAAGCCTCATAAAAAGTTGCCACAGGAGACCCGTGTTTGTGTCTTGTAACACATTTGAGATCCTGTGGTGGCAGAAGTCAACATTACATTATTATATAATCGTGTGCATTATAAGACATTTTTTCTGCTCGCTATAATAAAGACATAACAGCATGACATGACATAAAGACATGGCCATCTCCTGTTCATTCTTTACACACAACACAGACCACCATATGGGGAGAAAGATGAAGAGGGACTACTCAAGTATGTGCAATGTAAACATGATACTCTTTCTTATCCACATGTCTGAAAATCATAGACACTGGCAGACAGGGTGGCTCCCCTCTCATGTTGTTTCTGCCTTGCATTGGTTGTTTGCTGTTTTGTTTTTTTCCCTCCACAGCCGCCTAAGGAGAGCTGTGATGTGCCAGTACGCCTGTCACCTCGAGGTGGGGGGCAGGCCGGGCCAGTCACACGCAATACCGCATTAATTTGTGTCACTTGAACCACAGGAGGGGGTTGTCACATTACACCCTCAATCCCCCAATCCACTCTCTCTATGACAGGCTAATTAGTCTTTCGGCGCGGCCCAGGCTTGTGTTGATGTGCGATTCGTGTGTTGGAGGCATGTGGGGGAGGTCATAATCAAGTATACGGGGGCAGGGAGGGCAGAGGTGGGCTTGGGGCGGATGCAGAAGGCCCCCTGATGAGTTATGGGTCATCAACGCCTTTCTGCAGCTAATCAGCACCTTGTTTTCTGTGCTACTTTCTCCACAGTTTCCCCCCAAACCATTGTCTGATGAGCAAACCTGCCAGATTTTACTGTGAGCACACACAGTTCCACACACTCGGTCATGTAATTCCTCAATTAGCTCTTAGCTTTCATTTTGCCT
This sequence comes from Neodontobutis hainanensis, assembly GCA_024349245.1. Lineage (NCBI taxonomy): Eukaryota > Metazoa > Chordata > Actinopteri > Gobiiformes > Odontobutidae > Neodontobutis > Neodontobutis hainanensis. The sequence goes on from JALDNG010000187.1 coordinate 2,143,995, forward strand.
GAATGTTATTTATCACCAATGCTCATGTTTTAAGCTAATTAGGAGCTCGGCACAAATGTTGAGCACAGCAGAGGTATACGAAATAAAAAAATAGATACAGTATATATTCACTCTATTTATTAATGAGAGTATTAATAAGAACGCATCAACAAGGAATACCACAGAACTCTGAATTACAATTTTCTAAATTTTTTCAGTCAAAGCAGCAGCAAAGACAAAAAATAAATGAAATGCAACTTGCCACTGGTAATTTTCTGTTCACATAAGAAGACGTAATGGCAGGGTTCTCCTCCAAAATATCAACCTTTTTCTGGAAACCAATAATATATTATGAGAAGATGAGAATACTGTATGTTGCCGTTGTTGTCCTACTCTCTGTGTGTACCCAGCAGCCAATACTTTTATGGGGCTGTTACATCCCACAAGCTCACAATAATCCATCTTGTACTGCTCAATCACAGTGTCTGCAATGGCACCGCTGGTGGTACGACTATGATGTGACTGTAAAGACAGGTCTGAGGGTGGTTAGGTGTAAAGATGTATGGATTGATTTACCGTTACAAATGTAAACAACACAGCGTTGCTTTGATTGGATGAAACTGCCGGTACTTACAGATGATTCATTAGTGCGTAGCAGATCTTTGCAAGCACTTTCTATGGAGCAAGGTTCTTCATCTTTTTTGCAACAGTGGAGCCAGAATGAAACTTCTTATTTCAAAAGTTTATGTTTTTGTGGAGTGAGATTGTTTGTTTTTGTTTAGTTCAGTTTGTTTGGTGTAAGGGAGAAATAAAAATAAAAATTTAATATTAAAACAAAGCTTTCCTTGACCAAAAGGGTGTAGGCGGAGGTCTAAAGAAAAGATAAACCTAAGAAAAAAAAAAGGCCTTTAGTCCCATACAGGTTCCGTTTGGTTCCGACCAGGTTAAGATGGATTTGTACAGGTTTTAGTTGGACCGAAACAGGAACCATTTGAATTTGAACAGAGTTTAGTTGGATTCCAATAAGTTGTATTTGGATTTTAACAGGTTCTAGATGGATTTTAACAGATTTGAGTTTGATTAAAATAGCTTTTTCAACATATTTCTTGAGTGTACGTTGTAGACAACTGTAGCAAAGTTTTTGCTTCTTCCTCTTCCATTCAACAAAGTCACACCACTTGGAGTAATACACTTCCTTTTCAAGGTCTTCAAGTTTTAGGGGATATGATTTTAGGAACAGTGTGTTAGTGTGATCTCTAAAACCCACATTATGTACTCTTCTGAAGGCTTGTTTCTGGAGTCTGTGTAATGGCTCAGAACGGCTCTTGAAGCTATTACCCCAGACTTGAGTGCAGTAATTAATATACGGTAGGATGAGTGGACAATATAAGATGTAGAGAGCCCTTTGATTTAGTACATGTCTACACCTACCCATTATGCCGATGCTTTTAACCACTTTAGAACAACTCTTAGCTATTCTCCTCCATCTTGATATGTGTTCACCACCTGCTGTCTTTCACTGAAATATGATTGGACCCAGTTATGTGCGATTTCTCTTCTCCAATTTTTTTCAAATTTCTTAAGAAGTATAGCATGATCTAATCAAATTCTTTCTGAAGGGCTATGAATATAGCTATTATGTCTTTATTAAGTATTTTTTATTAATATTATTTATTTCCTCAGTTAGATCAATTAATGCCAGTGCTGTTGATCTATTATTCCTAAATCCATTTGACTGTCATTAAGTAGGTTATGTTTTGTAATAAAACAATCTAGACAGGCAATAAAAAGGTTTGGATAGTTGGGGCAATATGGAGATAGGTCTGCAGTTTGTAAACTGGTGGCTGTCTCTGTGTCTTTTATGGATTGGAATAACCTTTGCAATAAATTACAAATATGACTCAGAGGCTTTCCAAATGTTAGTTATTACACTTTTAATTATATTCTGGTCAAGGCCATTCCAATCAGTGGAGTTTTTATTCTGGCACTGATTACCAATCTTTATTATTTCATTTTGTTTGTTGGTGTTAGAAATATTAATAATAATATTAATAATATAAAGAATTTGTGTTGTCCATGATACTGTTCAGAACATTTTTGTCATTTGTTGAATCAATCTTGGTATCCAGTTCAGGCCCAATGACAAAGCAGTCAGTTCGATGAATTGACAATATATATATATATATATATATATATATATATATATATATATATATATATATATATATATATATATATATATATATATAATATATAATATATATATATATATATATATATTGTCAATATATATATATATATATATATATATATATATATATATATATGTATATATATATATATTTTATATTTTGTCATATTGTTTGGGAAGGAGACATTTTTAGGATCCTTGTTCATTGTCTGATGTAGTACATTCCATAGACCTTTCATATTGTTTTTGTTTCTTTCAAATACATTTCTATAATAGTCATTTTTTACATTTTTGATAATATTAGTTTTTTTATACTGTGTTTTTTTATTTATATTCTATATAGTATGTCATCCATGGACCATATTAATTTTAATGTATTTATTATTATGTATTGTTGTTGTGCAGTGAGTGTCATACAGTTGTTTAAATACACTTTTTTCAAGTTTTATTTTTATAATTTTCCCTCAACAGACCATCCCAATTTTGTTTGGATAAATCAGATGGATGGATCAGATCTTCTTCTTAAATGTTTTAATATTGTTGTATTTTTATACTTTTTTGTTGTTATTGTGATTATTATTCCAATCCAGTACATTTATAAAAAATATGATCAATTAAGGTAGAACAGTGTGAGGTGATGCTGGTGGGGCGTCTGATTATGGGATATAGAGAAAGACTATACATAATATCAACAAAGTTCTCTGTAAGTTAATGTGTTTTTACTTTTTATAGATCTATTTTGAAATCCCCACGTATAAAAATATCTTTATGATTTTGGTTTGTATAAATTTGTTCCACTCTGTCTAAAAAATACCCTATATTACCACCATGTGCTCTATAAATACAAGAAACAAGTATGTGTTTGTGTTTTTCTATATTCATCTCAACTGTGACACATTCAAACAGATTATCAATTGCTAAGGTCATGTTGTCCACCATAAAGGGCAACATCCCCACCACTTTTCTGGTTTCTGTTTCTGTTTAACATTTGGTAGCCATCAGGTGGTATTTTAATTGTGGCCTAATCAGATATTATTTGATATTCCTAAAGTACGTACCGGTGATAGTGTTGGAGAGCCCAAGACTGGTGTAATAAATGGTCTCAGTAGTCCCTTTAATGCTCACTTTACTGTGACCTATGAAGCATGTATATGTCAAACTAGAAGCCGGTTGTAGAAATAGAGTAAAATAGAGAAAGTGGCTTGTCTCTTTACTTGGAGGATTGGGCCCAGAAGTGAAAACACCACTTTAGTTTTCGTAAACCCAATATCTCAATATCTTTGGCTTGAATGTCCACTTGATGAAAGGCCAAATCACACTTTCAGAGCTAAGTCAAGAATGTGCCATACATTTATGTAGTTGGCAATGAGGCAAGATTCGTTGGTGTGGACTTGAACACTCTGACTTTTACATTGCTTTTTGCTCCATTTCATCTTTCATTAATATTCTACTACTAATAGTATTTAGTGTGTGTGACCTTGATGCTATCCTCCTGAGCTTATCTCTACTGTATTATAATATACAGATTTTATTTCCCAAAATTTTATAATTGTGAAAAAAAATATATATTTCATTGGTTAAAAATCTGGTCAGTGAAGGAATTTTTCTGCTGGAGTGGTGTGGTACTTTTCAGGGCCCTGTCCTACAAAGCTAGTTGAAGAACACCAGATAGGTCTCTTCTACAAAATTAGACAAAATCTAACAACTGAGGGCTGGATAAGTGGTGTCATAAAGCTGGATACCAACTCATTCAGTTAAACCTGGGCTATATGTGGAGGTGTGAGTGTGTTCAAGTGAAACAGAGCTGGCACTCAAGAACCAATCACATCCACAGGTCGAAAATATGTTAAAATGACCATGGACTGAATAATCGGCATACACAGAGGCCAACTGGGACCTTGGTTAAAAAAAGTAAACTTACCTGCACCTTTGGACCGTTTGATTGGACCTTTACAAAGTGGATCTAAACCCGCTCCAGCAAAACTCATCCATTAGCCATGTGGACCTACCTCTTTTACAGAAAGTAAGCCATCTTTATAATCCTGGAAAGTGACCTTCCTAACCCCCATTGCAGTTTCATAGTAGGGCAGTGCCCAGGTCAGTACAGCATGTTTTTAAAAGTCTAAGCACTGTTTAAGCCACAGCTGTTTCCAGTTTCAGACACAGTTGACATCGTAAAGCTCTTGTTTTGTGAATTGTACATTGTGTTTACCGGTCAACATTACATTGAACACTCACATTTTTTTAATTTAGAAACGCATTCTAGCAGATTTCCTCCCTTTGATCAACACTAAATCCCCATATTTACCATTAATACAGCAATCTCCTACTAGTACATCTGTCTTTGGAATCAACTGTGTAATTCTTAATTGCTTGTAATTGCTGAGATAATTCTTATCTGCAGCCTTTTCTACACGACTGTGGAGATTGCTTTCCCACAGGTTCCATTTGGTGCTTATCTAAACAATCCTATCAAAGGGTTTCCCAGTGCGCACACAGCACAACGACTTCTTGTGTCTGATTGTGAGCTCGTCTCAGATTCCCACCTTTCAATTCTGACATTTTTCTTCATCTCTTCAATGACATCACAAAACCAAAAACATGCATTCAAGGATAATAATTCAAAGTTGTATTGGTGTTATCTTGACATTATATGGACATGGTACTGATTCAGAGCTGTGTTGATGTGCACAAGCCCTGGGAGAGCCAAACCTTTCAGTGGGAAAACTGATATGGAGGGCTGGACAGATTAGGCTTTTAATAAAAGGCCAATATTCGACTGCAGACATTTGCCGCTGTGCAAGAAACATCAATATTGTTGGTCATTAAACAAATGGCGAACCAAAATAAAATCACTCGGAGGCTGGCTCTCACTCCAGAGGCACGGCAGACGGACGCAATAAAACATTTAATAGCTGCTCTTTAAAAGCCCAAAGATTTATTCACCGTGCATCGCAAAAGGCTGCAAACAGTGCCATCTGATCGCTTTAAAATACTGCCCCCGATCCGCCTAGGGCAAGAGGGCTTTTTGTAATATGATTCGCTCTTTAACTGCCCGATAGTGATGAAGGGGGAGCAAGTTAGGTCCACTTCAGACCTGGAACTAAAAACTGGACAGAGTGATTGAAAAAGATGTGGACAGCCTTGATGCAAAATGTGGATGAGGAGATACTTGGATGTGGTCTGGGTCCCTTGTTGCCGGGTCTATTAGGATCCCTGAAGGCTTGTGCAATGGTATGTGGTGTCCTGCTTTGTATTGAGATTTTTGACATCTGTGTTTCAGTCCCAGGAATGGAATGAACAGCACCGTTTTAGATTTAATACCCTACTTTAGTAACTTTCCATGCAGTTCGGCGTCAGAACTGCAATTATTTCTGCAAATTAAATTCTTCTTTGAGCTGTTTCTCAGTGTTAAAATACGTATTCAGCATTGAAAATACAATTTCTTATCAGCTATTTCTGGAACTTCCTGACAAGCTGTGTCGACCAATAAGATCACTTGGCCAAGTCACTTATATATAATATAGAATAGATGGCATCATAAAGCCGTTTTTTTTTTGTTTTTTTTTTCACAAATGATTGCTTTTACAATATACTATTTGGGGTTTAATCCACAAGAATAAAAATAAAAAATAACAGCAAGCAAGCTAAGAAATTTTTATTTTTGCAAATTTGAATGTTTTCATAAATAATTTGTGATATTTCAAAATGAGAATTGATGGATTGAAATGCCAGGTCTAGTGGGCCTTTCGTCAGTAGAAGGTCAGTCCAATGTGAGCTCTGAGTCAGCTGTGGTAAACATCTCCAGGGAAGCGGTGGAAGAGGCTGCTTTACCCAGCCCTAACCCACAACCCACCGGGCACAGATCACCGTATCGGGCTGGGACTCAATCGCCCTCCAACCACCTCGCTCCCACTAAAAAAATCATTCCCTATGTAGATGCCCACAAGGGTCCAGCGCCTGGTTATACACATCAGTGCCACACAGACTTTGTAACACCTAGAGCTGCTGGGCGGATGTGTTATTGCTTCTCTTTGCAGGACCTTGCTTCAACTTTGATCACACATTTTAGAAGTTCGCCATAAAGCTCAAACGCCGCATCCTCCATCAGACTGTGTTTTGAAGCCTGTAATGTGTCACATTGATGAGTCTGGGTGACGTCTGGTCCTATAATTGTTAACTCCACTTTGATAAATATGGGAAATGTAACCAACAAACACACAGACACATTTTGGTCCTGTCCTTTTTTTAACTTCATCTTCACTTTAAAGGTACATTTCTGGAATAGAGCAATATTTTTTCCTCCAAAGAAAGTTTGGTAATAGAAGCATGAAAGTGTCCCAGAAAGTACCTCTGCTTACTTTCATGATTCCAACCCTGTGTTCATTTTTAGTCAATCTGTTATGTAGTGTATTTTATTTTCTGTGTCTTAATGTAAAGTGTCCTTCCCCGTTCTGTCTTTCAGATTTACTTCCTGCCCTTGTGTCTTTCCCTTCTTTGTGATTGCATGCTCCGCCCTAATGTGTTCCAACTGTCCCTCGTAGTGTTACTTTATAACCTGTGTGTTTTGCCCTGTTCAGTGCCATGTTGTCTTCACCCCTGTTGAAGACCCCTAGTTTGTTCCATGTATTGAATTCCTAGTGTTATCCTTTTATAAGTCTAGTTTACCCCGTGCGTTCCTTCCGTGTGCTATCCTGGTCTAGTGTTTTCCGTGTCAAGTGCTCTGGATACAATTCTGTACCTTTTCTGAAAAATAAAAACCTGGAAATACCTCCGCCATTGTTGGGTTGTGCATTGTCAGTCTCTTGCCTACAGTAGGTCCTTGACACTAACATCCTTGCTTGGTTATGGTAATTAGGACAACATACTTTATGTGCAGGATTGTGATAAAAACAGGAAAGGACGTGTAATATTAATTCATTCATATTCTTCAGCTTAGTCCAGTTAGAGCTCACGAGTGACTGGAGACTGACCTAGCAACTTTGGGCCACGCTGCACAATGGCCAGTTAGTCGCAGGGCTAACATTTAGAGACAGACAGTGACAGAAAATAATAATAAATTTTACAGAACATCACTAAAGGCAATGTAGGTTAAATGTCTTGCCCAAGGACACAACGACAGTATGCGGGGAAGAGTAGGATGTTATGATGTTTTGGGACATTTCGTGCGGTTATGTTATTGAACCGCTCACCCACCAGTTGAAGGACGGCCGCTCTACCCACTGAGCTACTGCCGACAACCATTGATTCACTCTCACATTTATTCCCTAGGTACACTTTATATCTGCCAATTGTGTTGTTTGCCTTTTGTTTGATAGAACAGCAGTAGAACAGACAGAAAACAGGCACTAAGTGAGGGGAATGAGGGCGGCAGCAGGTGGGCGGTTCGATCCCCGCTCGAAGCATCCCAAAACTTCATAACATTCCGCTCTCCCCCACGTACTGTCGTTGTGTCCTTGGGCAAGACACTTAACCCACCTTGCCTCCAGTGGTGTTCTGTAACACTGCTAAAGCGCTATTTATTAACAAAAAATATATATAATGAAACCAGGCCAAATGACCTGAGCCAGAATCAAACCCAGACCTCCCAAGCATGCAGCACACGCTACAACAGGTGAGACACCGAGGCGCCTAAACCATGTGTAATTTTTAAGCATTAAAAAGGCCTGTCTCTTCCCTGTGATCGAAGGCTTCATTTTCATTTTGCCACTAGCGTTGCTTGGTTTACTTATGGCGGCAAATCAGCATTACATCATGTTACAGCACGGGAGTTTCTATCACGAATCCTTCTCATTTAATTGAATGTATAGGCTTACAGAGGCAACCGTATCAAATTCAGATTCTCTGCAAATCAGGCTGTTGCTGATGCATGTACGGGTTAGAAAAAATGTTATTTGAACTATTAAAACTTCCGTAATGTACTTTTAAACATAGAACAGTTCAGTTTAAAGAGTAAACTGAGTAGGGTTCTGTTTGATATGTCTGGTAATGGTATTAGTGTAAAATTAAATAAAAACCTTTTGTGAATGAAGAGGCCAGGAGGAACAAACCACTAACTGTCGATAATATTTAGTTTAATGTACTAAGGCTGTAAAGGACACCATATTCAAGAATACTCATTCATTCATTTTCTTCGGTTTGAGGGTTAATGGCCAGTGGCTACCAGCTAACCTGACAACATTAACAAATTGACGAGCACTTACTGGACAGAAAGTCTCTTCAAATGACGAAAGAAATTGGAGGTTGTTGTCTGGCTGTCTGTGATTTTAATGTTGCATGTCGCCTTTTTCCATCTTGGGAATAATTGTTGAAGCCAATAGCGATGACCCTCGGTACCCCTCTGACATGTTGATGTGATATCTGATCTAAGTGTGCGTGGTGTGAAATAAATAATTTATATATTTAAATTTAATTTGAAAACATGATGTGATTAACACTCAAGTCATTCAAATCATCGTGTCTCAAGTCAAGTCAAGTCCCGAGTCTTTAACTTCCAAGTCCGAGTCAAGTCTCAAATATAATTAATTTTTTGTCAACTTAAGTCACAAGTCATAAAAATAGCGACTCAAGTCGACTCAAGTCCATGTCACCAAGTCTCAAGTCCCCATGTCTGCTGCTTAGTCCCGTTTTGGGGTCGCGGGTGACTGGAGCCTATCCCAGCAGCATAGGGCCTGAGGGTGAGTACACCCTGGACAATGGCAGGTTGGTTGCAGGGCTGACACTTTAGATTTGCCAATTGACTTATAAATGCATGTGTTTGGATGGTGGGAGGAAGTCAGAGTACTCAGAAAGTGCCCTCCAGCACTGCCAGCTTTTTATACTCTCTATACCTTGTCCTCCTCAGTTTTCTGGAATAATCTAGCAAGTTGTTGTTGGTTACCAATTTTCAACAGTTGTGGTAAACTAAGCCTCATTCACAAAGGCTGTGCCTGTGGGCAAGTCAACCCCAACACCACTGTTTGCAGTGTTTCAAGGAATGGCTCTGGTTCTAATTCTTTTTCACTACCACAACCCTTTCCTCAAAATGACACCCTTGCCAGTAACAAATCTATCACCTCCATGCTGTGGATCTGGGACTTCTCATGTGGTCTTATTTGCATGGTCAAGTCATGTGAACAGTTCAATCAAAGATTGACCAATGTCGTCTTTGTTTAGTTACATGTGAAAGATGTCATGTCTGCAATATGTATGTTTTCAAATTGTCTGTGTGATGAGAGCAAGAGGTCAATGGGTTTAACTATATGCAAACTGAATACACAAAGGTCACTGGGGTCAACTCTGTATCTAAAAGATTGACTGGTAAAAAGGAACAGTGAACAGTTAGAGTACAAAAGGTGTCATAATCTCTCATTGTTTTAGCCGTCATTTATCTGTCGAGATCGCTCGGCCAAACTTCAAAGATAGTAATTTAGCTCAGCACATGGACAAACCACGTCAGCGTTGTTTCAGCTTTTTTCTCAGAGGTTGGAAAGATAAAAGGAGTCTCATACAAGTGGAGCAGCTTGTTCATTCACAATGCACAATTTTGGCTCCATGAAAAGGTTACTAAAAAGAAACAATCACTGAGTCATTCTGAGTTAAGAGAATGAGACATTGTGGTGCACGAAAGGTGGGCGAGAGAGGAAATCCATTATTTAAGAAAATAAATGTAAAACAAACCTATAAAGATTGGACTAGCTTTAACCCAAGTAGTTGTGACAGGTGGGAAAAATCTGAAACTGCCTTTAACATTTGTCAATGCATGGCACTCACCAGTAAGAAGATACAACAAAACATTCCTTTGTTAAGCTCAATGTTTCAGAGGCAACCATTAATATACAGTATATACTGTATATATTTTGTCTGTGTTACCATGGGTTCTCTCTGGGTATTCCGGTTTCCTGTCCTATCTATTAAAGGCTACACACAATTGTAATTAGACTGGGGCTAATTGGCGGTAGCCCCACTTTTGTTTTGTTTAAGAAACAGCTTAAAATATGAAGAAAAAGTTAAAGCAAAGGCATCCGGACTTGGTTTTCAAGGTGAAGCAGTTTTGTTTTTTATTCCAAGAGACTTTTTTTAAATTCTGAGTCTAACTGATAAGAGAGCTGAGCTTTATCTCTAGAGGGAGGGGTTTGAGCTGAAACTAACTCTGATTGGACCAGGCTGTTCTGGTCTCATGGAAATCAAATCCAGATACCTTTGTTTTAACCTTTTCTTCAAGATGACCTGGATGACTGAGAACCTTCCAAAGACAGCTTAAAGATGGCTAAAAAACGATCAAAACTGTGAACATTAGGTAAGATCTACATTAGCATTGGCACTTAAAAATACACACTTTAAAAGAAGTATACTTATAAGTAGCACTATATTTAAGCATAGGCACTTTTAAAACAGGTACCACAATACAATGTGTTGTATTGTGGTACTGCACTGTCTATATGTCTGCTGTATTATGTTTGTTTTTTCTATGTCCGGGACAGCAGATGGAACAGATTAGCATTGTAGCTAAATCTGGGGTATTTACAAAAAAGGTTGTGTGAACTTATGCAGCCATTGTGTTTTAATGCATATGCACTGTCCCCAAGACATGCATGTATAGGTCAATTGGCAACTCTAAAGTGTTCCTAGATAATGAATGTGAGAGTGAATGGTTGTCTGTCACTGTCTGTCTCTAAGTGTCTCAGAATAAATATATGGCCACAAAGTTGAAATGGGGTTTGTGAAAAGATTGTGAGGAACTAAGGGACAATGAATCTTAAGGTGAAACCATGTTGCACTGCAATGACAAACTACCTAGTTTCAATGAATATAAATCTTTCAGTGCCAAACTCAAAAATTAATAGTAATTGCACCTTTGTGTCAAAATGGGGCACACAGGTGACTGAGACAGGATATTGATTGAAGAAATTCCCATTTATATCATGGAAAGGAGCACAAAGGTTAAAGTAAGAAGGCAGGGATTTATTAATGTTATTCATCAAAAAGCTACTCTACATATAACTGTTAATGCTTTGTTGCAGCTTGATACTGTGTTGGGACGCTTTCACCTCTTTTGAAACAGAAACCAACCCAGGGCTGTTAAGTGTAATACTGAAAAAACATTTAACTTCACTACAAACAGCACTGTCTCGTAACACCGGCCAAACTGGACTCTGAAGGGGCTTGACCTCTTGACCTCTCTCCTCCAGACACTCACGCAGCAGAAGCGGAGCCATGAATCAGCACATCTCTCGCTCCGTCTTCAATCACAGGATCACAGCCGCCGCTTGTTTCTGGACTTGCTGACTGCAGCAGACGTGTTTGTGCAGAACACCGGCTCCAGGCCATTCTCCGAGTCATAACCCCCCCCCTTCCAGACCATCAGCCAGAGACACAAGCACACAGTGAGTGGATGTGAAGATGGCCGCTCCTCTCCTCTTCATTGCCTGTTTTTTTTATCCAAACGATAAAATGATGCTATTTGGCCTTAATAACTGGCTGGTGATAATCTCGTCGTCGTAATCCTCTCTTCTGCAAATTGGACTTCTTCCGTGGCCGAGAACTGAGGCCTTTCTGAAGTGTTTTGGAGAGCCACTCTTCAACACGACAGATCAACACATTCATTTTCAATCTCTCTTCTCTCTTCCAGGAGCTTTCATGTTGACATTTCCCCGTTTTGTTTGTTTCTCTTTTATAGAAATGATTGTCATGTTGTACTGAAGTGTCTGCCACCAAAGCAGTTTGTCAGATATCGGCAGCACTGCGTGTGGTGACAGTTTGGCACTTTATGACTGTGATTTGGATTATTGTTGATTATAATAAACAGCATGCCCTCAGCTTTCTCATTACAGTTAAAGTTGAATGATGAGATGCAACGATCGGTACTTACTAGTTATATTTACTCCAGGGCTTTTCACTTGGGGAATTTACCTATTATACTAAAAGTCTATTTCTTGATACAATTTTTAATGTTACGCACACAAATAAAAGTTTAAGCACATACTTGAAGCTTTGACCAATCACATGCACACTATTAAACGGGGGGTCAGTATTGGTCTACGATGTCAACAAGTAATCACTACTACTGATAAAATAGATAACATTTCTATTCCAGCACTGGATACATGTTCTTACACCAAGAAACAGCACATATCCATAAACAGGCCCAGCCTTTAAGCAAAGCTTAGGGCCCCATGGCCTGTAGGGGGCCTCCTAACAGATCCAGTGTTTGTTGAATTGACTGACAACAAACTTCACTAGAGACACAATTCAACTCTAGACAGAGATGGAGAACTCGAGTCCTGGACTCGGATCGAGTCATCGGGCTAATTTCTGTGACTCGTGACTTAAACTTGGACTCGTTTATTCTCAGTCACAAGGACTCCATGACCCGACTAGGACTTGAGAACTGATGACTCGGACTTGAGGACACAGGACTTAAAGGTCAGGCTCAGCTTCAACATCACACAACCTTTGTTTGTTGCATGTGTTCAGAGCGGGACCAGCTGCTCTCATTTAACTCCCAGCCGCTAAATGTGACCCAGAAATGGGGCCTAAATAAATTAATTTATATTTTCAAAAGCAGAGGGTAATGCCGAGTGTGTAAAATATATACACACAGCGTAGCACACAGTAGGGTTACTTCAGTGTCAGGTGACCCACAGCACTGTTCACCTCGTAGTTCTGTTCAGTCAAATTATGAGTTAAATCAGATTTAATGAAATTATTTAAAACTGGTCATCTTTGTTTTTATATTGAAAATACAATACACAGTTAATAAGATGATAAACACTACTGTTATTATAAGTCAAGCCCCACACAACCACACAATACAATCCAATTTTAATCAATGAAGGATTAGTAACAACTTCAATGCTGATAAAAGATTATTTATTTACGTGATTAAATCCAAAGGAAATATTAGTTGCGACAATTTGCAGATCTGTTCACAAATTCATTAATTTCTCCAGAAGATGAACTGTAAGATGTGGGGCGGCTGGTCTGGAGGCCTCCTGCTGCGTGTTAAGACTGTTCCACATGCACAGACTAAAAAAATGACAGTGAAGGGGGGTTTTCTGGATGTTTACAGAAGCATTGTGTGGTCTCAATGTCCAAACCAGCACCATATCCAGCAAGGGGTTTCTTTTGGCTTGGAGAAGGGGCCCATGCCTCCAATACCCCATTCTGTCAGCCTGTAGCCAGAAAGACTTCCCCTTACACCTACAAGGACACAGAATGAAAACAGTGATTAATATGAAATATAGATATCTAAGTTTAAAATCTCAAAACAAATTCTCAAGTAGGCACTATTTTGACATTACAACCCCAGAATTCAAGTTAAAACAATACATTTCTTGACTGAAATAATCTCAAAATTAGTTTTTGTGATAATTAAATAATTAAACTTTTAACTCACCGTTGTGTGCTATATTCTTTGTCATTGCCGTCAGTCCAGTCTGGGACGCAGAAAGGGACACTCATAGTGACGTTGTATCTGCCACATGACTCCTCCCCCATGTCAAATCCATGTCATGTACTGACACGCAAAGAAAAATTCAGAGCAAAGGGAACTGAGTTTTGCAAAACCACAGCAGACTGACATGCAGAACTTATGGAGCGGGGAAAATGAAATAGTGGGTATTGGAATAGGAAATAGTGCATTGTAACATTATTTTCTGTTTGCAATCCTTAAATATTTGGCACTGGAAACTTACATTTTTTTGCAAAACTTTTTTTTGTGGCATTGAATTGACTTCATAACTATTCCTCTAGTTTAGTGCTTGTAGTCTGATGGAACATAAGAGCACACTGTTTAACACTTCATATGTTTATGTTTTCTAAATGTTGGTAAAGTTTATAGTTTATTTTAATCTGATAATTGTCACTTTTAGGTGAGGTGTCACAGATTGGGATCAGAGGGTGTGGCTTCAGTTCCACTGAAAATATTCAGGCTTCAACAAGGGCTCAGGCTTAAACAGGAATGTAATCTTTTTTAAATATAAATTTGCACTTTATTTTAGATTGTCCTGTACAGTCGCACTGCCCGGTCTTACAGAGTCATTCTCTACTACATTAGGAAAAATAACCTTTCCTATTTGAGCACTCTACGCAAATCCTAGTCCAGGCTCTTGTTTTGTCCAAACTAGATTATTACAATGCTCTACTGCCTGAACGCCCTGCCTGCACAACCAACCCTCTGCAGCTGATTCAGAATGCAGCGGCAAGAGTGGTCTTTAAAGAACCAAAGAGAGCGCACATAACTCCTCTCTTCACTAGGTTACACTGGCTACTGGTTACACTCATAACTTCACTCACTAATACAGACCTGTGTTTCTGCCAGATTCTTGCGTTCTGCAAATAAACAACAAAAAGGAAAAAAAAACACTCTCACGTACTTTCTCTGGATCTGTTCCACATTGGTGGAATGATCTACCTGCTGCTACAAGATCAGCAGACCGTCAACACCTGACTGACAAACACTGACTTCTACTTCCTTTCTATTAATTCCTTTTCTTCAAAAAAAATAAAATAAATTCTCCTCCTTAGCTTTGTTTACTGTGCTGGGTTTTAACGGACTAGATTTTGGTGCACTTATGCTTTTTGTTACCTTGTGTTGTTAAAATTTCTTCCATTGTTTTCCTCACTTGTAAGTTGCTTTGGATAAAAGCATCTGCTAAATGACTAAATGTAAAAAAATGTAAATGATCAGTACAGTATTCTTGGCCAAAGCAACACAGTTTCACATCACTTAATTATGTTATTTTACGGTTAACAAAATTAATATAACAATTTAGATTTAGTTAAAGTTACAAATGAGCGTCACCTCTAAGCCTAAAGGTAATGTACTATTGTTGAAATCTAATCAGCAACTGATAGTCATTGTACTGATGTTTCAATAAATCCAGGGTGAGATTTCCCACAAGATCATTACAATTTATCCCCAAGTCATCTCTATACCTCTCGCTATACTGTGATGCATCTGCTGCTGCCTCCTGTTGTGAGACTAAAGGCAGGACGATCCCTCATGTAGAAGTGCACCTTTTAGAATGAGGCGAGATGTAAGAAAGAGGAGAATATCCCTCAATGAAAAGGAATTAAATAAAACACCATATTATAATAGAAATTGTCTCTGAAAAATTCTAAAATTCATCTACACTTTACTATACAGAATTGTAAGAGATATGTTAAGTCAGGGGTCTCAAACTCAAATTACTTGGGGGCCGCAGGAGGCAGAGTCTGGGTGAGGCTGGGCCGGATCTGGTATTCCACAAAAAAAAGCTTATTAAATCCTCTCAAACGTCATAACTAACAGTTCTTTAACTTCAAAAGGTTCTTCTGAACCTGAGCTATCCTGAACTTAAATGGAATATTAAAGAACATGAACGGCTGGCTGAGTGGCCCATTGGATGTCACCGAGGGGGGTGATATTGTCAACATAACATTGACATTAATTTGCAGATTCGTCATAATAACAAATCCACATGGATAGTGGCGGTCAAATTGCCATCAACTTTCAAACAAATCAACCAATTTCAAGTGATGGGAAAAACAAAATACAATCCGCATGATGCCAAATCCAATTGTAACATTGAATTTGTATTGCTCAAGGTCAAAAATGCTCATTTTAAACTCAGTAAGAAGCAGTAATTTTATGACGTCTCTGTGATGTTACACGGGCTCCTCCATTGTTGTTAAATGTTTCTCTGCCTGCATCAAGCCCAGCCGATGGCCCGCCTCCAGCAGCCATATACTCCACTGTGATGGTAGGTTGGTTCAGTTCCAGCACAAAAAAGGAACCTTCCACACACAACGTGGTAACATGCCAATCATATAAAACTTGCAGGGCGCACTAACAATAAACTTTCATATCGTCCTGCGGGCTGCAGTTGGCCCCCGGGCTGCAAGTTTGAGACCCCTGTGTTAAGTGCACATGCTCTCTCTCCTGTAAGGGACTCTGCCATTAGCCTATATCGAGGTCAACAAGGAAGTAATGGCAACTAATAATACAGAAACAGTGTCTATTACAGCATTGGATACGTCTGTACTTACTTGTGTTAAATATATATAACTCAAAAATGACTTGGTGTTTTTAAGGTACTAGTACTTTTAAAAGAGGCTGGTTCAGCTTTCCTCCGTGTTCTGATGGCACATCTGATTATACCCAACAGGCCTCAACTGGCTGCAACGTCAAACTATTATTTGTCCTTTGCCAAAATAAACCTTTGCCAAAATAAAGCTTTGCAGGAGCGCGGGCGGTGTATTAAAAATGTAAATACACATGTGATAAGATCTGTGCTTATTCCTGGGTCAGTGCCAGGCAGTGCCTCTTGTGTTTTTACTCTCATGCAACGTCTCAAGCTATTTTCCATTCTGCTTCATAAATATTACTGTTCACTTTAGGATATGATTGTTTTTACACCAACAATTAACATTAGGCCCATAAACCTGCGTGTCCAGACACACTCACATCAGCCCAATTCTCTTGTTTTTCTACCCCACTGGCTCCTGGTTTGTTGTTGTATTGATTTAGTTGTTTTTTAAATTTTAAGTCTGCACGACCTAGAGATCCCCAGGTACTGGTACAAATCAGGCAATGGTTATTTTGTTGCTGCTGCTCCAAGAAACTTTACCTTTTGACCTGTGTGTTCTTAATGACCTGGCCCAGTTCAGGCTAAAGACTCACCATAACTTTTAATGCCTTGTAGCAATGTAAAACTTTCAGTTGTTGTATTACTGTAGTGTTTATTCTCACTTTCTTATTTGTTTACATGAATTTTTTTTTATACTTGCTGCAACTATTTTTGGGGGGTTTTATATATTGGCATTAACAGGAAAGAATTGTCATTGACAAAAGGACACTGAACCGACTGCTGCTCTCATCAGGGACAATTCATACTATTCACTTCACCGGACTCTAGAGGGACTCCACCGGACTTTTTTGGGACTACAACAGACTCTAGAGGGACTCCACCAGACTTTAGAGGGACTACACCGGACTGTAGAGGGACTACACCGGACTCTAGAGGGACTACAAGGACTCTAAAGGGACTACACCAGACTTTAGAGGAACTACACCGGACTGCAGAGGGACTACACCGGACTGTAGAGGGACTACACCGGAATCTAGAGGGACTACACCGGACTGTAGAGGGACTACACCGGAATCTAGAGGGACTACACCGGACTGTAGAGGGACTACACCGGACTCTAGAGGGACTACACCGGACTGTAGAGGGACTACACCGGACTGTAGAGGGACTACCCCGGACTCTAGAGGGACTACACCGGACTGTAGAGGGACTACACCGGACTCTAGAGGGACTACACCGGACTGTAGAGGGACTACACCGGACTCTAGAGGGACTACACCGGACTGTAGAGGGACTACACCGGACTGTAGAGGACTACCCGGACTCTAGAGGACTACACCGGACTGTAGAGGGACTACACCGGACTCTAGAGGGACTACACCGGACTCTAGAGGGACTACACCAGACTCTAGAGGGACTACACCGGACTGTAGAGGGACTACACCGGACTGTAGAGGGACTACACCGGACTGTAGAGGGACTACCCCGGACTCTAGAGGGACTACACCGGACTCTAGAGGGACTACACCAGACTTTAGAGGGACTACACCGGACTGTAGAGGGACTACACCGGACTGTAGAGGGACTACACCGGACTCTAGAGGGACTACAAAGACTCTAAAGGGACTACACCAGACTTTAGAGGAACTACACCGGACTGTAGAGGGACTACACCGGACTGTAGAGGGACTACACCGGACTGTAGAGGGACTACACCGGACTCTAGAGGGACTACACCGGACTGTAGAGGGACTACACCGGACTCTAGAGGGACTACACCAGATGTAGAGGGACTACACCGGACTGTAGAGGGACTACACCGGACTCTAGAGGGACTACACCAGACTCTAGAGGGACTACACCAGACTCTAGAGGGACTACACCGGACTGTAGAGGGACTACACCGGACTCTAGAGGGACTACACCGGACTCTAGAGGGACTACACCAGATTTAGAGGGACTACACCGGACTGTAGAGGGACTACACCGGACTGTAGAGGGACTACCCCGGACTGTAGAGGGACTACACCGGACTGTAGAGGGACTACACCGGACTGTAGAGGGACTACACCGGACTCTAGAGGGACTACACCAGACTCTAGAGGGACTACACCGGACTCTAGAGGGACTACACCGGACTGTAGAGGGACTACACCGGACTCTAGAGGGACTACACCGGACTCTAGAGGGACTACACCGGACTGTAGAGGGACTACACCGGACTCTAGAGGGACTACACCGGACTCTAGAGGGACTACACCAGATTTAGAGGGACTACACCGGACTGTAGAGGGACTACACCGGACTGTAGAGGGACTACACCGGACTCTAGAGGGACTACACCGGACTCTAGAGGGACTACACCGGACTCTAGAGGGACTACACCGGACTGTAGAGGGACTACATCGAATTGTAGAGGGACTTCTACCAAATTGTAGAGGGACTATTATTTGCTTTATATTATTTGCTTTATATTATTGTATTATTTATTCTTATTTCAATAAATTTGTTGTTGTGTTTTACTCATCACATAAATTAATAAAATAAAATAAAGACCAGTTTATTGTTGGTGATTGTTGTGATATCTGGCTATATAAATAATATAAAAAATCAACTGAACTGAAGTAAGCACAAAGTTCAGATACACAAGATATTAGTAACTGCAGATTAAAAATAAAATTTAAGTAAATATGTTTCTTAGATACATTTTACAGTAGAATAGACTGGAACCATGTGCTTGTCTTGAGCTGTAACTCTGGATGGATGTGATGCTCTAAAAGGATGAAAACCCAAACTTGTTTTTGTTTTCCCAAAAGCTCATGCATCACGTGCAGCTGAGCAGCTCCAGCTGGATGTCATGTGGATCCTCATGATGTGTTGACTCCCACGGATGTTAACCACAGAGCTGTTCTCAGCCACAGACACTGATGGCTATAGGATATGAGGCCTGGGCAGTAGCTGTTTGTGATGAGTGGACCGGTGGAGCTGAGTGAGTGTCCTTCAGACTGCACTGTCAGCGAGTGTCCAGTCGGCTACAGTCACCTTGTGTCAGACAGGGGCGCTCACTCACATGAATCACACTCTTATTTACTGCTAATGCTGCCACGAGCCATGGACGCTGCCAAACAAAGTAAATGTGTTCTGTGTTTTTAAGGCAATTGGATTGTGTGTGCATTAAGGTAATACATCACATCCTCTTCAATCAAACAAACTGAATGTAAAGGACGTCAGTGAGTCTGCTTCATTAGTGGAGCCTCAGTAAATGTAGCCATACAAACATTCAGCAGGAATCTGATGTAGACCCTGTGCTCACCTTATCTGTTTGTGTGTTAGGTTTATGCTCGTGTCTCTCATCTACTGTGAGAGCAGGTTCCATTTTGGATGCTGATCATACGTGTATTAAACCCAACAAAGACTATTTGAACTTTGCAGCCCTTTGGAGCATTTTTTGCTTTGCGTGCTTGTACTGGGGAGCTACTGTTGGCAGGGGATACTTACTGGCAACACCCACCAGCAGAGATGGAATACTTTTCTGACTCGACTTGGGCTTGAACTGATGACTCGGACTTAGACTCTGACTTAAGCACAAAGGACTCACAAGTCATGCTCAGCAACAAACACTGCCTGTTGCAATTTGTAATAGCAATCTTAGCAATCTAACTCCCCGCTCCTAAATGTAACCCAGAAGTTGAGCCTAAATAAATATATCAAAACTATAGGCCTATATAGGCAACAGCATTAATTTATATGCCATAATTAAAACTTAATTAAATGTGTAATAGCTGTATTCAAAACTAAAAACCCTTATCAGTGTGTCAATGTTTCTCCCACAGTTTTCAGATTTGAATCTCACTTTAGTGACTCGGACTTGGAGTTCAACTAAAGATGACTTGACCTGGACTAGTCTTTAGTGACTTGAACTTGGACAACTGCTGGCCCTTGGCCCAACAGGTGAGTGCTTACCTGTGAACTTTCACACTCTTTGTCATCATGTAAGAAAGAAGGTAAGGCAAAAGAAAAGTGTAAAGAAATGTGGAACTGTCTGTTCAAATGCTGGACAGATTCCCTTTGCCAGCAATCACCTTATCCAACGTGCATTCATTCAACGACAAACCGACTGAACTCACGCGGAGGAGAGTATATGAATGGAAGTTTAGGCAGAGCAGTACTGTATTGTGTGCTTCACAAGCCTAGCTGGATACACCACAGTTAGAGCAGACAGAACCAAACTAATCTCTTCTAAATCTATAGGTGGAGGGCTGCGTTAGTTTGTTAAGATCAGCTGTGCTACATTGGCTTGTATCCGGACCTTCATTTTTGAGCTTCTGTAGTTTGTGCTGCTTCACAATACAAACCCAAGCAAACTGCACATGACCAGACACACAGAAGATAGCTACATCTATCCTTTGCTCATTTGGCCAATACCAATCTAAAAGCTGTACAATAGAAAAGCCAATACTGCCATGAAGGCTGATGATAATGGTTTGTTTTGTGAGATTTGTTATTTAGACATAAGACATGTTAGATTTTTTTTTTTCCAGTCAAAAAAGAATAATAATAAAAAAAAAATAGAATACAATATTTTCATTTTTTCAAATAAACAAGAAACAGTTTATGCATTGTTGTGTATGTATGCACAAGGTTGAACTTTGATGACCCTTTTGAAAGAATACACACACACCATTGGCTTAAAGATGTCAATGAACATTTTGCAGTGGTTTCCGGATGTCTAGAGACTGAAATGTAGTGCGTTCAAAGTTTCCTACAATGCATTAGTAAAAGCAGTGAGCCGCGGTGGTCACTAGATGGTCATAATAGGCCAAAATACTTTGCGAATTGTCGGACCAGGTTTGAATGAAACAAGTTAGAGATTTTGTTTTATTAATAAATTGTTACAATGTAAAATCATTGACTTCAGCTTACCTTAAATCATACAGACCAAACTTCAATAACTGAGTGAACTACAGTGGATTCGGACACAGCCAGGGAGATGGGAGGCCACTCAGGGAGTTCAGTGACACCCCGGTGGTTAGGTTCAGGCCTGTTCAAGACAGGAAAAAGAAGTTATGTCTAGAGGAACGAACTCTGGGCCCCACTGACCTGCACTCACACCTGCAGGAACAATCCGTGCCTGGGCCTTTGTTAGTGAGACTTTAGGGTTTTTCAGTTTGTCTACTGCGAGTGCATGTGACGATTCTTCCTGTTTCTATGGCCATTGACCATGAATTTATGGTAATGGAAAATATTTAATGACAAAAGCTCCCCCAATTTTGATTGAGTTGTCTATGAAATATTTATTTATACAACTCTCTGAAATGAGCAATGAACATAGGAAGAATCAAACTGTCTGAAATCTGTACAGTTCATAAATAATAGGGACTGGCTGTTCTATATTCTAAGTACTCATTCTGGAAAAAAAGTGGAATTGAGGCGTCTACAGTTTTGTTTGTTTTCTACAATTTTGTTTCAGATTCATGTACGTACAGAAGCCTGTTTTAAAATACTCTCTGATACCTTACTGTTCTATTATGTTTCCGAAAACAACCGTTGATAGCTGAACAGATCGTCGAACGCAGACTATCTCTGTTTTTTACTGAAACAGAAGGAGCTTAATGGCCATTTCGGCAGCACATATGCTACTGTTTGATAACTTAACACTGAACCGCGGGTAAGCAACAGTGTGTAGCCGCGCAGAAGGCCTCTCAGATGTACTGTTTATTATGTCTGTGGGTGGGTTGCTAAAGAGCAGTACATTTCTGTGCGAGCATCACTGTTTTTGGCAGCGAAAGACCAAACGCCAGCGCGTCCATTTGTGCTGCTTCAATTTGTCCTGGGGCTGACCTCTGACATTCGTTCGCATGATAAACAAACAGACCAATCTCTGTTAATCTTTGTTTAGTTGAGGAACCTGCTGGGGATTAGGATTCCCAGTACTGGATTAAGATCAGACAGGCCCCATACACAGACCTTCACTGATACAGCCAAATGGAAAGGCTCGTTGCCAGTCTCTGCCCATGCCTGCCCGTTCTGGGAAGTCACTTCTTTGTCTTAGGACTCAGCTGTGATTGATAAAGAGGGGTAAACATGTACTCACTGGCAGATCAGGGTGGAGTAGACAAAAGCTGCACCCATGACAAAGTACTATTAGTTATAGATAAAGAAAGTAAGTAGAAATAGTAGTTGTAGTACTAAATTAGTGATTTAAGACAAGGTTACACAGAGTAAAATTGCCATCTATGAAAATAAATTGCTTGAAAATCTATTGTTCAAGGCCTGACACATTTGTTGACTCTCACTCGAGTCAGACACAAGTGTGACAGGGTCAGGGATTGTTAAAGTAAGACATTCGTTTGCACAGGCTTTTAACACAAGTTGAGCTGGACTCTGACCATTATTTTTATTTATTTTGTTATGTTTGTTTTATTGGTGGATCTGTTTATTTTGTGGTGCTTTGAGTGCTTTTTATGTTCTGTGAGTTTTGTTTTTATTCTATTGTTTTTATTGTGGTTTAAATGCATTATACTATGCTTATAAAGCACTTTTGGCAGCTACCATTTTTTTAAACGTGCTATATGAAAAAAGTTGAACTTGACCTTGTCTCAAAATGCATTAAGTGTAATGCAATGTACACCATGCACCCTACATACTAACATGTACATCAGAATGGTGTGTTCAAATGTTATATGCTTGCACTTACTAGCAATTGTAATCGCAAACCTCTGATTCTGTTACTATTAAAAAGTACAGTATAGCCAGCAAAAAATTGTTACTCAGTGTGGTTACATGCAAGTAGAGAAAAATTAAATATAGCCGTTGTCCAAATGTAAACATCTTACTCTGATTGAAGAAGCAGTCTCCAGCTGAGAGCAAGACAGCTGAGAGTAAGACAGCTGGATAATGACGTTCATTGTCTGATTACTGCTGCATGTTTAAAGTTTACTTTAAACATGCAGCAGTGTGCTGTGTTGACTTAATTAAGGTCAACACAGCACACTGAGCATGCTCCAGAGTCGGACAGAGACAGAGTAACACACTTAAACAGAAAAACACGATGATCTGTGTTTAGAGACATACTCATTTTGAGACTAGAGATTGCCATTGGGTTTCCTGTTTGTCTGTTATTGAGCTCTGTTATATCGTACAAACGTTTCAGGGAGGGGGTCTTCCCCTTGCTAAGTTAGTATAGCACTTGCAAATACACGGGAGTCCCGGTTTGATTCTCAGACGGTCATTAGCCCAATGTCATTCCCCTCTCTGTCTCACCCTGTTTCCTGTCATGACAACTATACATAAAGGCAAAACAAAAAAATAGAAGAACAAACTAACTTTTCATGTGTTCAGGAGCTTTTGGACGGTGCAGTTACTGATTAATGAACACATTGTTCTAAGTTTGGTACATCTTTGTAACTCACTAAGTTGGAGTGTTACCTTTGATATTTATTAGTTATAACGTATGTTAAACAAATGAAGATAACTTTTACAATCAGTGTTTGGAGCAGTGCTATAGTTTTAGACTAAAGAAAAAACATTCACTACCACAGGCTACATTGTTTGTTTTTTATGTCCGGCTTGAAAAGTGGAACGCTCATGTAGGATAAATGACTCAACAAACGCATGGTGAGATAGTACAAGTC
This sequence comes from Neodontobutis hainanensis, assembly GCA_024349245.1. Classification (NCBI taxonomy): domain Eukaryota; kingdom Metazoa; phylum Chordata; class Actinopteri; order Gobiiformes; family Odontobutidae; genus Neodontobutis; species Neodontobutis hainanensis. The sequence goes on from JALDNG010000187.1 coordinate 2,167,850, forward strand.
AGGTTTAACATTAGTCCTTGGGCCATTAGGCTGAAAGTTAAATGTCCAGACCACATTAATGTGCCATTTGGCTGAGCAGATGCAGGAGACTCAATAGTTTGATTTCTCCCTGTGAATGCAAAAGCTGCAGTCACAATCTGAGCCCTGAACTAGACTGTGCTTGCAGATGTAATGACTGTCTCTGAGCTGTTGGCTAGTGCCCATTACAGAGAATCCACTGTGAGTCATCACCAAACGCCTTACCTTTTTACGACTGGCATGTAGAACCATGCTTTGTGCGGTTTATCAAATCTACTTAGATACCGAGAACGCTGCAGCTAATGTTTACTTATGAAAGAAGTAATAATAATGGATTTGATTTATATTGCACTTTTTTCCCACGGGACTTAAAGACTATTATTCATTCACTCCACAGTCACACACTGGTGGTGGTAAACTACCCTGCAGGCAGACTGACGTACGGTACACTTAGGATGGGAAATCTTTTTTTTGGAATGGGTGAAAGTTTGAAATAGAGCGTTATTATTTCACTACACAGTATTCAAGTCTGTTCCCGTGGATAATGCCCCTGTGCAGATGCACCAAGTGTCCCGCGCTATTTTCACTTCCACATGTTAATCACAGACCTGTAAATGCCTATATACCTGTTAATGTGCGTTAGCATCATAAAAGTCTGCATGTGCCTCATGCAACTTGTGCTTCTAACTCGTGTAGGAGCCTTAACACATTTTTTGTGATTTTGCATTCATTATTATAATTGTAGTTATTTAGACTTGATTATTGACTTAGTATTTATTTAGAACATGATTTGTGGTCATTTTGGTTTTGTTTATTGGTAACATGATTATTTGTATTTCTTTTGCCGCTAAATTATTATATTATATTATTATTATTATTATTATTTGCTTTCCAGATTTACTTTAGTAATGCAGTCATGATTAGTACTATGTTTATAGCTATATAAGGACTAAAACAACGCTGGTGCACCATGGGAGTGCGGAAATGTAGAAGATTGGAGCCGCACCGCTTTTTGACCTTACCTGCTACCGGCTCTGTAAACCTCTTTAATGTAAACCTCTTTAATGTTTGTCTAAATATGTTAACACTTGGTAAATCTTTTAACTGCCTTTGGATTGTTCTCAGTGGATTATTTTTTAAGTTTAAACATTTTGATTTGTGAAATATACTAAGGTACTTCACTTCAAGGTGGCTTCACTTTGGAAATTACATATAGTTTAGTAGGAAGCGCTGCAGTAAACCAATGAATGTCTGCATTTAAAGGAGAAGCATGTGAGAACAACGCCTGAATTTAAACTGCTTGTTTTGGAGTCCACTGCAGAGGCTGGAAGACTCGCCTCTTTTTAAGGCCAATTATGAGAAACACACACACTATATATTTCATATTTGGTCCCATGGGTGTCTTGCAGGGTGCAAAAGGACTGAACACCTCAGAATAGAATGAGTGAAGTCCCAGCGATGAATCCAGCATAATGATGACAAGGCTCCACAAGGCTTTTATTGTCTCATCTTCTCTGAGGACTGCAGAGGACTCCTTAAACCAACGACACTATCAGCCTTTAAATACCACTGGGTACATCCCAGCCTGTCAATAATCATTAATGTCTGCTTATGTATACATGTTATTCCACTGGAGAAGCTGAATGTGTTTAATGTGTCATGCAAATAGATGGTGAATGCTGCACTTAGTCTTTTTATACTTTTTTTAATACTTTAAGTTTAGTTGTGGTTGTGCATGGTGCTTGTTTAAACCGACAGAATGTGTTAAAGCTACTGTGCACACACACTAGGATGCGCTTCCTTCAGAACTGTCATTAATTACGACACTGTATTACGACACTGGATAAGGAGGTTAGCAAGGTAAATTTAGCGTTAACACTGGGTTCCAGTATTATAAAGTTTCACTTTCTATTGAAGTAGATCTCTGTGGAAACTTAGGCTGAACAGCTGTATGGGCTGATATTTGTGCCACCATATGTGGTATTTGAATTTGAAGTACTCAAACGTAATCTGAATTGCACAAGTTGAGTGAAAGCTTTTTAAAAACTGAATTTAAAAAGTGTAATCTGAAACCAAATTCACTGGGTTGAAAATTAATTGCAGTAAACTGAAAATTAATTTATATTTTGAAACTTGAATTAATTTGCTTTTGAACTGAAAATTCAGTTCTGCAATACCTTCAGCTAACCTGTTAGAAAACAAGCTGCTGGTGTCAAGGAGGAGGGAGAAGAGGGAAAAAATAAGAAGTGTCAGCACAAGTAACAGCTGTGACAGGAAAACAAATGTACAGCAAACTAGCAACACTGCAAAATTTAAGCACATGAATGGTATTGTGTTCAAAATGGGTTTTATCGTCAGCATTATGTTGAGATCAACAGATTATTTAAAAGCAGCATTTAAACATAGTCTCCCCTTTTCTTCTGGTTATTAATCTTTAGCTCCCTGGTGCGAAGATGCATTCAATAAGTCTTTGGTGCTGTTGACTTTGCAAGAGTTTAATGTTCTTTTGTGTTTTCCGTGTTCTCTCCCACATGTTGCTGTGATTGGTTGTTTAGTGCTGACTCCGCCTGATTCATGTGAATGCTCTCCCAGCTCCACAGAGAATTCCAGGGTTAACCTGGTTCGAGAGAGATATCTGGGGTAGGTTTAACTAGCTTTGTAAGTACAGGGCTCTGGTTCACACATAAAATCTGGTTAGCACATTTAATTATCTCTACCAGGCCAGTAGGTGAACTCTGAACTCTACCGTTATCACTCAAGAAGTAAAAACAATTAAGGATGGATTTATTTATAAATTACCGGCAATATATTATCAAAACATTAGTTTTCAATAGTAAACACCCCTGGATTTTGACAAACTTGTTCTACTTGATGTGTGTAGCCAGCAGCCAATAGCATTTTGTTATGCAAGCTTGTTACATTATCATTATAACGGCCAAAACGCAATGTGTTGTTTTGTAAACGGTTTTTTAATGAAAGGTGTACTAAATGCATCCTGAATGCGTCACTTCTCTAAAAACAGATGCATTTGGGGAAGGCCTGAGGCGCATGTATCTGGATGTATTCAGATCTCTGTGGAGGTGTGACTGACTCTTGACTCACATCAAGAGACCTCCTACTTCATAGATATTGTGTTTATTTACAAATGCACCACCACTAGGAGCAGCACTTGTTCTTTTTAAACTCTGAGCTGCGTTGGTAATTGCGTTGGTAGGAGTGTGTCATGGAGTCTGCAGTATATGGAGGTAATATGTGATCATGAAGCGTTTCACATCAGAGAGAGTCATCACAGACAGAAAACTTGTACTGTAGATTTTTTTCCAGCAGCGCCAGTTTGTTCACTAAATGTACTAATGCACTCTCTGAATATGATAAAATAGAATTAAACAGCCCGGAAAGCAACGGTAGTTAATGCATATGAAGTTGGAAAGTAAGACCCAATAACATGAAGTGCTAGGCCTGCTACATGTGTCTGGAGAGCAAGAAGACAGATTGAAATGCAAGGTCTGGGTGCCTATGATTAGCACCTGGTGTATATCCCACTGTCACCAAGTGGCATCAGAGAAAAGAAAAAGTAAAAAAAAGGTAAAAAAAAAAAAAGTGAGTGTGGTTTGGAAAAAGTCAACTAGAAGCCAGTGCTGCAAAATTTGTGGCAAAGTCGCCTTATTTTCAGCATACGTTTGGATTTTACACTGTGGATATTTAATATAGAGTGTCAGATATTTGTCACAGATCTTTGGTCATACGACAGTGAGGTTGGGCCGCCTTTGATTCTGTCTCACTGTGCAACAGCTGACCAACGGATTCAAAGCCACGACATGCAGTTTTGACATGACTAATTAATGTTTTGCTGGCCACAGTGTGACAAGGGCTTTGGTCCCTAACTCTTTATTCCCTGTAGGATACCACTATATCATGGTGTCAAACTCATTTTCACTGTGGGCACTGTGTATTTGTAAATAAGAAACATGTCAAAATGCCAAGAAGTGACTAGCCTTTGCTTTTCTGAAAGTAAGTTGGTAAATAAATTGATACCAACCAACCCTTATACCATATTGTTCTACAATGCCCATGAGGACTCCTTTCATTTGCTCTTCTTAGAGCCATAATTTAACAAAAGTAGTTCAATCCACTTAAAAGTTTGTGTGTCAAGCTATTAGCCAAGGTATGCTGATGTAAATCTTTTACATTATGTAAATCTTAATAAACACTAATTTACAAATTACAAATGCTACAGAACCGGAAAGTCTTGTGTGTGGCTAACACATGTAGCTGTCATCTGGTACAATCATCAAAACCTGCACATCTACACAGAGCTATCAATCCTGCGTACACACCCATTCAAAGTGGACTTTGAAAACACACAGATGTGTTGCCAATAATTCATATAAATAAGAGTGTAAAGTCTGTAGTTTTGAGACGCTGGAGGTAAACAGACTGTTACTGGTTTAATCGCAGCTTCCTGAACATTTAACTCACAAAAATCAGCTTCTGCTTGTGTTTACTGCAGTGCGTTGTAGACAATAAATGCAATATTTTAATTGACAAAATCTAAATCTAATGTTGATTTCAAATAAATTAGTTTTTACTGAAGGGAAGATACTATCAGCTGACTCCACCTTTTGGAAAGTGACCCACACACTTTGGACCTGGACACAAACACTTTTTGAGGACAATTTGAACCCCTTTTAGATGTAAATGTTGCAATGCTGACATGATCCATACTGTACCATCGAAGATCAAGTTAACTCGAGTGCAGTCTATGGTAACATGAACCTACCTCAGACCTGCCTACCTACTTCAATAATGGCACTTAGCGAGCTGTCCGGTGCAATATTCTGTGGAAACAACAACTCATGTTCAGATTTCAGATGTGAAAATGTCTTGATGCATTAGATTTGGACGTTACTGCACTAATGGAATAGTTCTTACAGGTATATAGGGCCTATGTGTTGAATACACCATTAACGCCAACATATATACAGTATACAGCATCTCAGGCCAGTCTTAACTAAAGCTCTGTTCAGAAACTATTTATGTAGACCCCTGTAATCAGTTGAGGCTACATTGTGCTTTTTATTCTCCCCTTTTTCCTTTCTTTAAATTAGAACAGAGGCTTTTTTGACAAGCAAGAGTGACAGAAATGGAAATGGAATAGATGAAAGCTTAAGATGAATGAGTCACTGAGTCCAGGGCCATTTATTGGATTATCTTCAAACATTGTAGTGCACAGTCAGCATGAACGTCTCTGCACTGCTATCTCCGCACAGGTGCTTTAGGATTGTTTTGAGGAAAGTGCCACACATTACTGATTACATTCTACTGCTCCGTGCTCTTCTGAGACATTATGCAAGTTCATTTGATAATATTTCATCATCACAAATTCATCAAATTCATCATAAAATGGCTAACCCTAACCTGGGGCCTTTCTGTTTTGTGTTTGCATGTTCTCCCCGTGGTCGAGAGGGTTTTCTTCTGGGTACTCCGGTTTCCCCCACCAACAGACAAAAACAAACAAGTTGGGCGCCCCGTGGAATGGTTACAGACTAGGAATTTCCCCAAAGGGATAATAAAGGGATAATAATAATTGTATTATAACTTCTGTAATTATGATGCATTTTGTAATTAACTAAAAAAACATTACATAAATACAAAACAAATTGAATATGTATTGTTGTTGTAAATAAATACAATTGCAATCCTTGCTGTGCCTTGCCTTGGTAAAGTATAATGTGGTTCTAAATGTGTAACTAACTGGAAAAATCTAGGGTCCTCCACCACGGAAAACGGTTGGTCATCAATCGCTACAAACTCCATTATTTTGCAGTTAATTGCTTCAGTCTTTTTTCTGTCTCTAGTTAACTCTTTCTGTTGAATGGGGAAATCTGCAGTCCATTTTTTTCACTAAGCTCAATGCTAGCTGCTGCACCTTCATAGACTTTACGTACCACTTTGTTGCAATGGCGATGTGTTCTCGTCTGCTGTTCCTTTCCCTGCTACGTCTTGCCATACATTACATGTCTGGTAGGTTTTCATCACACGAAGGAGTATGCAGTATCTCCCAAACATACCGTACTAAACCTAGTTTGTTTTACAGTATGTGGTATGTATACAGTCTGTATACTGCAGGACAGAGATTTACTAAATTTTGTATTGAAGCTAGCACTTCTCAGCAAAAGTTGTTTGTTTGACACTGTATATGACACTTAATTGATAAATCAAAATGTATTTACCGACTACATTGCATATGCCGAACTTGTCATACAAATTAATGTATATCTACACTTTAGAAAACTGGTCCTTTTTGGCTTTAAAGGAAAGAAGGAAGAAACCATATATATAAATAGAAATAAAGGGAGTAGCCTATGTTTCAAGTTTGCATGTTTACTGACAGCAAACATTATAATTACATCACTAGTTCTTTGCAGATTAGTCTTCTCTATAAACTACTGCACTATACACAAATCAGTTCTAAACCATGTGGAGGACATTTACAGTGATATCTGATATGTTGTGTTATGTAATACTCCCCTTTACACTCAGAAAAAGATTGAAAGGCTAGAGTTTAGGATACATTTAAACAGTGCACTCCTCCAGTAAGTTAAAGTGATTTTTTTTAAATGTCTGCTCCTGTCCTGGTATTGGCTGACTGGGTTTATTGGAGGTCCTGATGTTTAGACATTCAACATCTGGGAGTGAAGTGAGCCGTGCTGGGCGGAGCCTAAGGTTATGCTTTAAAAATTCCACCAATCCAAATCCTCGCCCGTACCTCTCTCTGCTGTGATTAGTCGGACCGCCTGTCAAAGTAAGCGCGGGGGCGGGGCGTGAGCGGCTGCCAGAGTGTTGTGATTTCAGTCTGACTCCAGTCTTGTCACAGCAGAGAAGGGCGCCTTTCCTCTGCTTCGGCGCGCTGGGAATACTAACCGCACGGCGACGAAAACTAGCTTCAACTAACTAGTTCTGACATTACTACCGCGAGTTTTACGGCTTCGAGGATCTCTTCTACAAGACTACGACGTTTTTACCTCTCGACTGTGCGGAGAAAACAAAGGGAATAAGGTAAGAAGTGGTCTGTTGCAGTAGTTGGCGGAGAGTTACGTGTGCCGCAGCTGTGCTGTACTTTACTAATTACGAGTCGGATGCTCGAAGTTTGGTTTAGCCGCCTGCTTACACGGCGTCTGTTGAAGGATAAAACGGCTCAGTTTGACTAATTTTTTTTTAATGTTTTTTTTTTCTTTTTCATCTTGAATCTTTCCTTTCATTGCGTTGAAGTTGAATTAATTATTTAGCAGAAGCAGTTTGGAGTTTTCCCAGTTGTTTTTGTGGTGTGTTGTCCGATAATGGCAGGGAAACTGTATTCGCAGATGTCACTCGATATTATGGCGGTTTCTTATTTATTATTTTTTTTTAGATGTTTAGACTTGTACTAGTAGACTATAAAGTAATTTTCTATCCTCAACAATGGCACAAACACGGCGTCCAATTATGTCAAATTGGCAAACCGTGCAGTGGTTATTTAAGCGGGCATCTGGCGTCAGTGTCCGTATGAGTGAGAAGTCCCGGACTTGTTTTTAAGACGTAAAAAGGCTCCGTTTGTCCAGTGTGTGCGGTCATGAGACGAAGGTAAACTTAATGAGGCTGTTACAGTTTTGGGAAGCAGTATCCGCTCGTGACAGCACAAAGCAGGGAACAGTGATGACATGGCTGGATATTAAACGGTGTCTATCTTGTCGGTTTCATGTGCAAAACCATACTTACCACAGTTATATCTTGATGCCAAACTCACAAGGGGAAATAAACCCGATAAGCTCATTGTTCTACAGGTTCGAAGGCTTTTGCACGCAGAGTTGGAGCAGCAGCAGCCAGTCTTGGACTTAAATATCAGCCACAGTGAGACGAGAAACCAATACATTTTTCTTGTAGGATTCCCTGGTGCCTGTGCTTGTTCTTTGTGTGTTTTGAAATGGATGCTGCGAGCTGCTCTTGAGCCTGCGCCTGCAGAGATTGGACTGTGATTTGTCTCAGCCTGTTGTGCATTAGCCTTCTCTTTCTACCTCGGCGGGTGTTCGGTTTCAGATGAGCCTAAGAACATTTTAACAATAAATGCATATCCCCCGTGCAGAAACAAACATCCACGGCATATTCGATTGTTTGTTTTTTTTTTTTGCCCGTTGGAAGGTAACATATGCTTTCATGCCTCGGAGATGGTGTTATTATCTCTTGTCTTTAATGTTCTTGAAAACTTTAGCAGGCATTCTAAGATGGATGTTTTTTTTCTTGGGGCATGTCTTCTGACATTGCCTTGACTAAACAACTTTTGCTCATTGACACTGGTGCTTTCCCACCAAATAGTCAGCTGTATGAAAGACTGTGAGGCTTGATGTTGTCTTTGCTTTTTTTCCTCAGCTGCTTCAGTGAGATCATTGGACCAGGCAGCCACCTAACTGTTTGCGGTTTCCTCCCTCAGTTGTACATTAATTGTGAAGCTCAATGGAAAAGACTATATATATTAGTTGTTCTACTGTTATTAATCTGTGGCTTTAACAATATACCACACAAAGGTCTTTCAAAAATATATGTTTTTGGTCTCACTATTCAATTAGAAACAAACTATAAACCAGGTGTGGCCTGGTCTCATCTTTGGACCCAAATTTATCACTGCACAGTTAGCTATAACCCACTATTTAAAAAAAAAAAAAAAAAAAAAAAAGCATAGCATGGGTAACCATTTTCTATATGTACTTGATATAATTATCATTTTGTTGTACATCTTTCAAATTGACTACTGTTGCCACGGCAACCACTGGTGAACTGTATTTTACAAGCATGTATGTGGTTAAAATGTAAATATTTTTTAAACATGTTAACAATATTTAACACACACACACACTCCCTGCAACCCACTTTTGGATCCTGACCCACCAGTTGAGAGTACCTACAATAAACTTTTAATTTGGTTGATCCAAGTTTATCATAATGGATCTGTAGACGACTAGTGAAACGTTTTAAGTCTGTAATGTTTTGGGAAGAAGCAGGAAGTTGACATTGACATGAACAGTGTAGTGTCTGTGTGATGCACTGTGGACTTTCTTTACACAAATTAGCAATGTGCCTTGACCTAACAGAGCACCTTTTGTGTGTTTTAACAGGATTCCTAGTGTTTAATGTTGGCACTGGGAATTAAAAAAAGAAATAAGTTGCCTTTTAGCTTGGATAGCAAGAGGAAACAATGACAAAATTAAAAAAAAAAAACATAGCCCATTGACCCTGCTTTAACCTCTATCTGCTGAGCAAGTAAGAGTGGTCAATGTGAGACAGTAGTGAACTGCCCCTCAAGAGCACCCCAGGGTAATAATCCTCCATTAACATTATTATTATTATTATTATTATTATTATTATTAGGGGCCAGGCACCTATTGAAATCGTTAGATTTCTTCTTATTATTCTGCCGTTGGACTATGGCAGCCCATAGAACCGTTTGATAAAAAGTTGTGAAATTTGGCACACTCATAGAGGACAGTCTGATCTGTTACCATAACAAATCCTAAGTCTCTAACTTAATCCCTCTAGCGCCACCACCTGTCCAAAGTTGGACTTATGTTTGTGCTAATAACTTTTGAACACTAAGAGCTAGAAAGAAAATTCTTTTTTCCTTTGATTCCTGAGCTCATGTCAATTTGATTGCACCATGTGACGTCATTTTCCATCATAAAAACTATCCTGCTTTTTTTTTTTTTTTTTTTTTTTTTTTTTGCAAAAGATGATTATTCAAACTATTTTCGAATAACACGCAAATGAAATCGACTTAATGAAAAAATGAAAGTCAGGTTATATCTCTGCAATGCTTTAACATATTCTAACCAAACTTGGTATGTTTTATGGCAACCATACTTGAGGCTGCCGGTAGAGTTTTGGCGCAGTGCCACCTAGTGGTCCAGAGATACAGAAATGTGACATTTTTAATTATTACTTCAGAATGCTTTAGCCAAAAATCACAAAACTGTTCTCTTTAGAGTCGTGGCATCATGCCGAGCCATAGCCAATTTTCCCATATCAACCATTTTGGGAGTCGGCCATTTGAAATTTTGTCAAACTGTATTTTATGAACAAATTGCCGTATCATTACGAAACTTGGTATGCGTCTTCGGCACCAAGCCCTGAAGGTACTCTGGGCAGTTCCACCTTGTGGACAAAAGTTATAATAAATTTTCAAATAATGCTAATAATTATCATTAAGTTTGTCTATTGTCATAAAACTGATATAATAGATTGCTTAGTTCATGCCAAGAACACAGATACTAACTTTACCATATTTGGCCAAACAAACTTCCTGTTTACCATTTTTATTTCCTTTACAAACCTACTTTTTTGAACTCCTCCTAGACCATTCATCTGATTTAAAACCTAAATTGAATCGTAACATATTCAGACCATGACAACAAAAAGTTATTACTTTTGTGTCAACAGACAAAACCGTTTTCAAAAGCCGCAGCAACAGTTGATACATGATGCCAAAATGACTCTTGAGGCTGTATCTCTGCAATGCTTTGATATATTGACGCCAAACTTTGCTTGTGTCATTGTCACCTCAATAAGACCACACCACATCAATTTCGTAACTGCGCCACCTATTGGTCAAAAGTGATAAACCATTAAAGTTAATTAGTTATTGTGTGTGTATATATAACTATCTAAAATCATCTTAAAATGCCTTTAATTGCTCTTTGTTGCACTTGGTCTAACACTCATAGCCATGTTGGCATGTCTTTGCGCTTGGCCCAGTTAATGGCTGCTTGCAGCTATATTTATTATTATTATTTATTATTATTATTATTATTATGCTGCATTGAATTTTTTTTTCCTTGATGTGATTGAGTCAATTTACTTTAGATCTTTGTCATTATGGAATTACTGCTGTTCTGTCATATTGACACACACAATAGTGTGTGTATGTGAGAGAAAGAGGGAGATCATAGACCAGATTAGCAACACTGATTTGAAAGATAAATGTTGTTTTGGTTCCTTGTCCTAATTGGTCATTTTAATCCAGCCCAATTCTTGAGGCTTCGGCTTCCATTTGGTCCCATTTATATTAATTGATCTTTCGTTTCAGTCAATGTGATGTGTTTTACTAAGTGCTTAGTGTTGTTTGTACAAGACTCTTTCCAGGAAATGTTTTGTGTAATATCTAAACGAGTAAAGACCCGGCAGTGTTAAGAGCATAATGGTTTCATCATATGGTTGTCCAAACAGAATGATGTTTAACTTGTGTGTTACTTTGATTATTCAGTGGAGGGGCTTCAGAGAACAAAATCTTACTTAGTATTTTTAACCTATACTTATTAGCCCAACTCTAGCACAGTAGGGTTTGAAACTCTCATCCACTTTTCATTTGCTAAATTTTTGACTATGGTATTCTCTTCAAATGTTTTACACTTAGATTCTTTGACCAGATTGTTTTTGTTTCTAATGAATTTCTGCAGATGGTCATAGATTCATATCTTGTAGTTGAGCTTTTAAATTATGGGCCCAGAAATGTGCTCTGAAGCATTAAAGGAGCAGTGCCATCCAGGATTTGTTTTCAAGTTTAAAACAGATACAGCATAGGTAATTTGTTGGCTATTTCTTTAATATAAAGTGACTAGTTGGTTCTGTTTCAGTGAGACTCAAGTCATGATAGTTCAATGCATTTACACAACAAAATTGCAAAACCATTTATCTATCAGTAAGGCTAAAGATGGCAACAGAGGTGTTGATCTGAATCTTAGGCTTTTAAGATACAAGCGGACTCTCTTCTTGAGCCATCAGGTGGAACTGTTGTCAGGTTCAGTTCTGTGGAAACCTGCCTGTTTCATCCACCTCTCGTCTCCATTCCCACGGCTGCTATGTTTAGTCCTGGCAGATATCTATATTCTCCTCTTGTACGTGGATGCCTCCCACACTGACAATGGGTTCATCTATCTGTATGTTTATTTATTTTTAATTTCCTACACACACCATTAGCACAGTCGCATTTTACTGACTGCTTGATTGTCTTTTACAGCTGAAAACCGGGGCTGTTTTTCCGTCCAGCCGCTGATAGGTCCATCGCTCAGTTAGCATGGTTAATGGTGCATTTAGCCCACAGTGTAATTTTAGTTCCCATTTCCATTTCTGCACTTGCTTTTTTATTTTGTATTTTTTATTTTATATTTTTTTTAGGGGAAACTGACAAGAGGTCGGGAATTGGAAGGAGGGTTGGGGGGGTCTTGAGTCTTGCGGAGATGGCATCTTCTCTAATGGGCTGCAGTGTAATGATGGTTGAAATAGGCTCCTGACTGCAGGCTGGGGACTGTGGCCCCTGGGGGGACATTATGCAGAGGCGTTTTCATTTACACTGTTGACATCAAGTGCTTAAAGTAAGAATAGATATAGCACTAAAAGGCATCCAGAGTTCAGTCTGTTCATCTCGCATTAGTCTGAAATTCATCAGGAAGCACAAACTTTTTCAGTTTAGGTCAGGCTTTGGTCACATTCAGCAGCAGTAATCTGTATAACCAATGGATTAGAATGGCATTTTTTCTTTTTTTTTATTTTAATTTTTTTTTAGACCATTGTTCTTAGTTTCTGAACACCGATTTATAATAGCTTCAATAGTATTGCAGACGTTTGCTTTTTAAGACTTGCAACTCCTTGAGAATGGGTCTAAAAATGTGTGAAATTTAAAAAAAATATATAAATTGAATTCTGCAACAGGTTCTAGTACTATTGAGCTTGTGCCTTGATCACCATGTTCTTAAATGTATTATGGCTTAATGTGTGTTTAAAATTGTGAACTAGATGTATTATTTGCCATATGTCAGACCTGAGGCACATGGAGCTCATGATGAAACCTGTGCCCAACGAACAGGTCTGCGGTCCACTAGGCCACAGTTAATCTTGCCTCCTCACCCGCAACATATGCGTCTTTATTTGGCCCTGCACCTGAGAGACGCTCTGGCCACCACCTCATATTTTACTCTGATAATGGCTCGTTACCTATGGAAACAGGAGCCCAATAAGAGCGGAGCTTGTTGAGGGGCAAACGGTGTGGGGCTGCCAGGCTGTATCTCTGACCACCTTTTCCTGGCCACTGTATGTCCAGTGAAGGCTCTGGCCCCCTGGGGAGTGAATTATTACCCGTCAACCCTGCAGGCTTCTGCTCATCCATAATCCAGGTCTGACACAGCAAACCTGGTCCCGTAGATGAGCCCCGTTTGGATACAGCAGCCACAGCTCCCAAATCACATTAACATGTTGAATCAAGCGTTACAAATGCATAGGTTAAGACTGGCTGGAAACTGCTGTGTGCCTCTAGTGGGCGCTGCGTTTATAGTCTTGAGTGGGCATGGTTTTCAAGTGAAATTAAGACTGTATCTATGAATTTAATTTTGAAATGGCTTAGGAAATTAAGTGAAATATAAGAGAAACAACCCATAAACTCAGGTTTGACTCAATATGTTTTTATAACACTGATGAATGTCTTAGTCCGGCCAATTCCAGACTTTTATCTGGCTCTCTGTGTATGCTCCACAGTTCCTCTAAAAATAATGTCGACATATCTGGGTAACTTGTGTGTCACTGGTTTTGCTCATGAACATGGTATGGATGGACATTTTCAATAAATAAAATATTTAAGCTAAAATTAGTTTAATTTAAATTAAGTTTAATGACAGAGGCGTTTATTTATGAAACGTATTTCTGAACGTCATTGGGGTATATATTCGGAAACAAAGTTACAGGCTATATAGTGTGTTTTGTAGCTGAAAATGTAAGTGTTTGCAATTGTGATAACTTAGTTTCCTGCTTTCTGTGTGCCATTGTCACGTGACTTGGCGACAAAAGTGAACAGGGCAGGGACAGGACAAGCGAATGCTGTGTGGACTTATTTTACTGCACCTAACCAAAAGATGGCAAGTTGTGATCTGTGTGTTTTTATTTATTTATTTTTAATATAAACGTCCCTGTCTGCTCTATGGGTTACTTTCATTTATGGCCAGCAAGAAATACATTTTAAAGCAACACTATGTTACTTTTAGCCAATAGGGGTCGCAGCTTACTCCATAGACTGAAAGTAGAGAGAAAGTTGTAGCAAGCTGACCAGTTTGAAAGAAAGAAAAGTGTTTTTTGATATTGTAGTTAATATTAGTGTATTTTGTACTAATACTGTTCTGCTATACTCCATTGCATTGCTTCACTTCTTCTGTATGCGCTGTGTGGTGTAAAACTTCACTCGTATTATACTTGTTGCTAGTGAGTTAAAATCACAAGTTAAATTAGAGCTCGGGACATAAGCGCTGACATATTACAAATGTGTATATTATTTAGAGATCTTCTAGCCTTATAAAGAGAAGTCAAAGGCATTACCTGGCAATTAGCTTTAAGCTATTGGTCATAACAATATTGAACTTAGAAAACCGTTTCTCTAATACTACTACTAAGTTCAAAAGACATAAATGAGTTGTTGTGAAACTTGCAAAATGGCGAAGTCGTTGACCGTTTTCTTTGCATAAATCTCGCTAACGAGTAAAGACCTGGTTCAGGTTTACTCAGGTCCGGTCCTTTTGGCATCTCCTTCACTCTTTCTCTTTCAGGCTTTCACCGTCAGAGGGTTCCTGTTTCTCTTTGGTAGGGGCTGCAATAGCAATGTTACCTGGGAAACTGGACAGGGCACTCTATTTGAGTAAAGCGTGTAAGTCCAGTGATCTCTTGCGATATGACAACGTCCCGGTAAAAAAAAGTACTTGTATTGGAGGTTTCAGGCTAGCAAAGAAAACTGTGTCAGTGAGATAAGCATGATTATACTCATCTCAAAGAACCATTAAAATGATTTAGAGAATATATATTTTTGGGCTAAAAGTTACATGGTGTTGCTTTTAATTAAATTAATCGGCAAATTTTCTATAGGGTTTATTATTTTAAAATGTATTGCTGATAAGTAGTTGTGTTAACCTGCCTAGTTGAGGAGGCTATGCCAGTAGCTTACGTTGTGCATTAGGGGTGTGCAAAAAAATATTTGATCTGCAATATTAAATAAAAATAAGTAAAAAGTTTAGGGTTGTATTTGATGACAAATTGTCATCCTCTAAACGCAGCAAAGTTTGTAATTACTTTGAACAAAATAATCAGCTGAAACTAAGCTCTCACAAAAGCAAACATTTAATTTTCAGCTATAAAACAAGGTGTAGCCTATAACTTTTCTATATACCCCGATACGCTTGTTCAAAAGTGACATTCAGAAATGCATCACTTAAATTTACACCTTTCTCATTAAACTTATAAAATTTGAATATTGAATATTTAAATTTTGTGATCTTAAAAATTGAAAATGTAATATTTGTGGAAAATGTCCATCCCTATTTTGCGTGTGAGCATTGTCAAAATGCAGGATTCTGGTGACTGTGCTCATCACCAGTGGCCCTTTGCACTGCAATGATAAGACCTCAACACACTGACTGTGCACAGTAGTTTGAACTTGTCTATTCCTGTGTGTATTGTTCAGCAGCTACAAATTGCGGACTGTTGTGGAGAAGCTAATTTAAAGTATAAAGTTTTGTTAATTGCTGAGCATCACCTAAGTGTTTCTGCTTCTGTCCACTGCAGGGAAGCGGGGGACTTGTAACATTACTACAAATTCTGCAAATTAGTATTGTAGTACTAGAAAACGTCCTGGGTCTCAGCTAGGTCTCGACCTGCCTGAGTCATGGTCTTGACTCAATTCCTAATAGTATTGTCCTGGTCCTGATAATCTGGTCTCAGACATGACTTAGTCTCTACAACACTACTTCGAAGTTAACCTTGCCTTTCCCTGGTGAGTAACCACTAAAGGATCTCTAGGTCTGACTGTGAGTAAGTTAAAAGTTTTTCAAAAGTCTAAAACATAATTTGTAAAGATACTTACATTGCTACAAATTAATTTATGGAAGGTCAGGTGCAGCAGTTTAAACACAAGTATGCATGCTCTGTATGGACCATCGGACTGGAAATAAACTTTGAAGCCAGGATTTAAGAGAAAAAATATTTTTTATTGCGTAAGAACTTTACGCAACTTGTTGGGAATCAGAGGCGAGAACCCACTTCCTGTGAATGTGTGGAAGGCTCGTTATGAAGGGAAAAGCTGTAAATGAGAGTCCCGCCACCTTGACACAGTGTTCTCCAGGTATGTTGGCTCTAGTGAAGTCATTTAATTTACTGGATATAGGTGAGCACATTACATGGTTCTCCAGTTGTCAGCTATTGGATAGAATTCTCCACAGGCTTAAAATGGCTTGATCCCAAAAACAGGCGTGCCGTGGCTTTCCTCCTGTGGCTTGAGTGCGGTCAGCTCAGTCCTAGAAACCACGGCCGAGCTGATGTAAATTTCAAGAGTGAAGGCTCGGAGTTCATTGAAAGGCTACAGCACAGGGTTCATCCATCCAGACTGGCTGTCTTCTTGTGGTTTTGTCGGTCCGTTCATCAGAAGTTAACCCGTTGTCCAACGCAAGCCCGTGCAGCGCTCGTCAGGCCACAGCCACAAGAAGTAGAGCAGGGACACAGTACAAGTCTGTTACGTTTCATGAAGCAGTGGAGCGAGGCCAGCAATTACAGAGGAAAAACTAACCAGCAGCATGCTGTGTCAGCAAATAAAGGCACATTTATATTTTATTCAAAAGACCAATAAATGAAAGAATCTTTAAGAACCAACAGCTCAGTGACTGTATGTTTTCTAAAGGTGGTTGTTTCGATGTAAAGTCACGCACTGAGATTTAGTTGTGGATTTATTAGTGGTTTAAAGTCCTAATTGTGACATTTTGTGTCACAATTATCCTGGCCACAATTATTGCATTTTATAAGTCTTTTTCTAAAAATATCAAACTTCAGCTTATTAAATAAATTAGGCTATTATTAAAGACATTTAGGAAAAACTAATAGAAAGCTTAATTTCAGAAAATAATAGACATTTTTAGTCTAAACCCTATCCTGTGATTGCTCCTAATAAAATATGAAAATATTATTTCCCATATATATATTTATAGGCAGTAGGGAATTGCACACAACATATTTTTAATCCACCCCGCAAATAAAGTTACAATTTCTTTACCCTACCCGACACAGGGCTATGTGACGACCCAAATTTATTCTATATCCAAAAATAGAATATTGCCACGATCAATTCATTGTTTTTGCAATGAGCAATATAATCTTATATTGCCCCACTTCTAGTGGTGATGCTTGTAGATTTATGTGCTTTTAAGAAGATGATTGGGTGCTACCTATAGGGAAAACTGCTAAGAACAAGTTTTATTTATCTTCAGTAATCCAGTCCCAGTATATATCTTTTTCTAATACTAGTCATTTATACAACACAAAACGATGAGCATGCACAAACTAACCTGAGATGTCACCTACAGCAAAATCAGAGCATGGTATTCCTCAATGACCAGTATTAGGGAAAAAAAATTGCATAATCATCCATTGTTTTGCCCTTTTTTTTATTTTTTTAAAAATTATATATCCCAGCAATCTTGAATTTTCACAAGCAAGTTTACCACACAACAGGCCCCTCACAATAACCCTGCTGCTAATCCACTCCCTGTGTAGTGCATTTAATTGGAGGAAGAATCCTTTGTGCTGAGGAAAGAAGTGTTTGTGGAAATGGCCTATGGCTGTACACACTGTCTATTTGTCATAAAACTCCTCCAAATGATTTTTCTTCACCTAATAATAATTTCCCACCTCCTACATCATTGATCGATTAGATGTAGAGCAGGTCATTGTGGGGTCCCTAGACCACTGCCGCCAATCTGACTCACAAGTTTTCTCTCAAACAATAACCAGAGTTTGTAAAAGAGATGTGGAAATATGTTTTACAAAAACACATTTTGGAACTACTATTTTAACTTGGTTTTGAGGTGTCTGGTATTGTAACCGTGTTAAACAGAGACCTCATGAAGTTCATTATTTACTAGGGATGCATTGGCTTAACATCGGTAAACATCGACATCAGCAACAGCTTGTGCATGTAGCTTGCTTCCAAAATGGCAAGCCATTGTTTGACAATAACTATGAGTGAAAAAAAAAATATGTTACCATTTATAATCTCTGAAAAATGGCCATTATGAGTTCAACTGTATATTTTGATTTAAGGTTAATTAGGTTTTCAAATTACTGTCAGGTTTTTCCTTAAACCAGCTTGACTCCATCTTTGGTCATTATTTATTCATTTTTAATTAAGAATAATTTTATTTTTTGACTGATTAGCTTTTAGCATCAGACAAAAGTTTAATAACATATTGGCTCTAAATATCAGTGAGTCTCTCCAGAACTCCACCCCGAGGCACAACTGCTTTAGCTTTTATTGAGAAAACACCTGTGTGGACAGGTCTCTCTGACCTCAGCTGGTACAGAGTGGAGTTAGTTTAGACCTGTATCTGTTCGCATTTAGCTCACTTCACTTTTCAAATCTGTCCGTAACGTAGTTGTCTGTTGCAGCGTCAGGAAGAGAGAGAAGCTTGCAGCGCGGTGCCGCGTGTAACGCCTTTTATCTAAACTTACAGAACGTAAGCTTGGTATTGGCCCCAGACACATGTCTCTGGACATGGAGCTACATCTAAGAGCCAGAAGACAATAGGCAGCTGTAAGTTGACAGTTGACAACTTTTACCAACGCTATGTCCAGTAGCCTATTTTTCACTCGCCCAAAGAGAGCTGGGCACTTCAAGGCACACGTCAAGCCCTCTTCTCACATCAGGAAGTGTTGAAATAAACAGAAATAACAATTTCATAAGCTTGAGTATTTAAAAGATGAAGAACCGAGCTGCTGCTGCTGCTCAGAGGGAACGGTGGCGGTGCAGTGTAAGTCGGAGATGAAAAATTAGCGCGGCTGATCAATTGACGGCGTATTAATATAGAAATATATGATATAATATCATTATCTAAAATATCAATATATATTGCCTAGCCCTAGTTCAAGTTTGTTTTTTAAATTTCATTAATTACTAACTGTTTTTTTTTTTTTTTTTTAAATAAATAAAATAAAAACATTTTTTTTTACAATGACATTTGCATCACAGCATCTCTATTTTGAACAGCTCTTCATTGGCTCTGTTTTTGGCAATTGGATGCTGCTGTGGATTTGAGGTTTCTGTCAAAGGCCTTTCTCTCAAATAGATGCGAGCCAGTGAATAGAACTGTAATATTCATCTCGCCAGTGTAAAGGTTTGACTCCATGCTGCTTTTTTTGGAATGGAGGAAGTTGTTAATGCTAAAATGCTAAAGCCCAGAACTGTTGTGTTTGTTTGTTTGTTGGTGATTTTGTGCAGATCTGTGCATTCTTCTGATGTTGTTCACTACCAGAGTTTAGTCCACTTGGTATATAATCTCTGCTTGGCGTAAACTCACAGCCATACTGTTTTGTTTTGTTTTTTTCTTCCGGAGCCCACTGTTGTTGCCTTGTTATTCTTCGAGATCGGCTGTCAGTCAAACTGTGTGGGCGACACTGTAAAAAGTCCGCTCCCTTGATTTTTCAATTTGCGCTTTGAGAGCTGGTGTTTGTGTGGTTGTTTGTGCCTCGGTGCTATCACAGTTTGTACAGCCCAGTTACTCTTCTGTTTCCCCCAAACTAACGGCTGTTGTTGCTGCTGGGAATGTAATCATCCATCTTGGTGCCATAGGTTATTTCCCAAGAAAGGCCTCCTGGACACCTCCAACTCTGATTTGGTGCACTCTCCTAAAAAGAATGGTGGCCAAACAAGACTTTGGTGCTGTTTTTATCACAGGAAGATGAAAAATGTTATACCAAGATTTATTGCAGCGGCGGAATTATCCTGCTCCCACAGCGACGCTTTTAGTGTTTTATGATCCATAAAAACATTGTGTATTTGATAAGACAATCAGGTCTGACAAATGTTTAAATGAGAAAGATATTAATATACTGATATATTGATTGAGAAAGATGTACTTCTACTAAATAGTTTTATATAAACAGAGTAGACAAACTAGACTCGTGACAGAAGCCCTGGCTCAAATTAGTTTGATGGTACAGGTTTTTTTTTTTTTAATCAAGGGTCGACCTGCTAACAATTGGTTCTTGTCACCTTCCCAGAGGCACAAACCTAGGTCTTATCTCAAGCAAGGAATCTTGTGCTTTGGGCCTGACGCCATCAGTGATGCCACAATGTGTTTTCAGCTTCCTGTGATGTGAGTTTTACTTACTTTTCTGAGTTTGAATAGGGGTACACAATAGTTATTGAACCAATAAACTATCGACTATTAATGGGGAAAAAAAATCATATTTCTTTTACTGGCCGATTAATTCAATTGAATCTGAAAGTGTTCGGTTTGATTCTTGGTTTGAGTATCACAATACCAATACTAGAACAATATCTAATATCGCTCAACTTCTTTGTCCTGCCCCTGCCAGGCTTTTGAACTCTGACTGTATAATTCTGTGATATGCGGCGTTTTATTTCAGTCAGGGACAACAACAATCATGTTTAAAATATAATAATAATAATAATAATAACAATAATAATAACAACAATAATAATAACAATAATAATAATAAAAGAGTCTTATTCCCCAATGGAATGTGTGATGAAAATTTTCCACACTCTGCTCTGGTGACTGTCTTAACTGAGGAACAAACGCCAAAAACATTCATATTAAATACTTCATTAAAATGCACACTTCAGTGACAGACCTATAACCTACTCTTTAACATCATTGTCAGTTTGTTGTTGCTAGATAATTATGTAAATTACAGCAATATGAGAAAAAAAGCCAAAAGGAATCGGCATCACTGCAGTGTCTCAGGACGCACAAGCACCTGAGATAAACTATTATTTATCTGTACACTGTCAACACTATAACAAAACCCACAAAGCCTTCTGTGTAACGCATTACCTTGTTAACAGAACCAATTGTTGAACTCCATTTACATTTGTCTTTTTTCTGAATGCACGTCCTGTATTTTCTGTAAAATTTAGTTTGTCTGTAATGACCCTCTCCTGAGGGTGAGCTGGGGTTCTGTCACAGTTCTGTCAGACACAAATACAGTCATGGTTTTTAACTCCCCGTTGGTAGGCTCCAGCTCGTCTGCGCTCCTCTCATTAGCTGCTAATTAACCTGCTCTCACAATCAACATTACAATAATACAGACTTGTAACACGCTCTTGTGTCAAATATAAGCTACCTATCAATCAATACAAAACGTGGCATGAGGTATGACACAAAAGAGGCCACAATGGAAGTAACGCGTAATAGCAGCTCTTTACGCTTTTTGTTTTGTTCAAGTATGTTTAAACAAAGGTTTTTATACCATATGTCTGTGGTTTGCTCTCCAAGCCGTGGCTACTTCTCAGACGTAGCCTGTCCTGTATAATGATGTCCCACACACATTGTTGTTGCGGCTCACATTACACTACGATATGCCAGGCTTTTGAAACCATGCTTATACATTGGCGTATAGCAAAGAAGAGAGTACAGGTGTTTTATACACAAACAAAAATGACTGCACCTACATCTATTCAATGTATAATTGCCTTTTGCTCTTGGTCGAAATTTATACGCTAGGCTATGAAAAACATTGAGGCCCATTTTTATAAAATTGTACAGGTATTTGGTCGGTATCGGTCATGAGACGCACTTGGTTATCAGTTGAAAAAAATAATTTATCTTAGTTTTGAGAATAATTAAATTGCCTGTATGTTTCTCAAATGTTGGTGAAATGCAGATGTATCAGAAAGTTCATAGTGTGAAAATAAAAATTATATTGAATGGAATAGAGGCAGGCCACAACATGTTTGTATTTGTGTAATCACCTTGTTATAGATATTATCTGTGAATAAACAATAACATCGTCATCTAGAATTTTATTTTATTTTATCACATGCTTTCCTAGAAGGGTGTTGAGTTTGACATGTTCCCATTGGCTGGTTGGACTTTACCACTTGGCAACACTGACTCAATATCTGTGGATAAAGCGTTTATTCCAGCACTGGATAATTTGATTAAAGATACAGAACAGATTTACAAAGATTTATGTATGACAAAAGGTTTTTGCCAAAAGTGCACACGTCTTTTCTTTGGTCCGTTTTCAACTGAATGTTCAAAGCAGTTGGCCTGAATACAGTGAGTAAAGGCTCTGCTGCCTAGTTTCTATAGAAGCCATTTAAAGTTATGATCATGGGTTATTGAGAATTCTTCCAAATTAGATTAATATATATTTATTTTATTATTTTTTTTCTGGTGCTGAAACGAGAAATGAAGCAGGAAATGAAAAGTCCAAGATAAGCGCTCTTTCTGGATCATGCTCATCCAAACACCGCTCTGCACACGCTCACGAGGTGATCACCATTCACAGATTTAATTTAGCCGCTGAGAGAGAGAGAGAATGGGTGAGAGCACGTGTGATTAGAAAATCGAAATGGGCTTGCGTCTGCACTGTAATTGACAACTCATCTAATTTCCAAAACTTTTCATAAATAGCTGTGGTTTGACCTTGTTAGCTGACAAGCCCTGCTGTAACCCCCTGTTGCCATACTCGACAATGGCTAATTTTAGGCTGAAGGGTCCTTGATGGTTTATAAACTCCCCACCTTCTCCCTGAGGCTTGTATTCCTTATGCATGCACTCTGTTCCTCTCAGATAGGGATTCTACCTGATTTCTAGCAAGCCAAACTTTGCATATCTCAGGGTTTAAATCTGTGCGCTCTACATAGATCGTGCCTCTTTTTTTCAATTTGTTTATACCTATCTGCAAGAATTAAAGGGGGTGTCTGGCGGCCGTTTTAATCTCCACTTGGCCTATTAGGCTATTCTGTTTTTGTTGGTCTCCATATGCGCACAAATATTTGGCTCGGGACACGGTGTAAGATAAGTCTATGCTCGCCCACTCTCCGCTCGGTCCTTTTCCTTCATTTCTCAGAACTCCGGGCCGCGTTCCATCAAATCAGGGCTATTTTTAAAGTGGTCTTCAGGGGCAGAGTGTGGGGGTTCGTCATGGAGGGTTTTAGCTGGTGTCATATGAATCCAAACTGGGCAGAGGTCCAGGCTGAGTAAAACGCACCCCCCCCCACCCTCCTTTCCCCCATGCCCTGAACTCTTCCCGTTTCAGCAGAATGTGTGTCAGTTTAACCATGTGTGGACTAGAGCCTGCAGCTGTGAGTGGGAGGCATCTGAGTTAGCCTGCAAATAATGTCAATACTTAACACTTCATTAGGACTGTTATGTTTGATTACATATTTGAAGAATAAATACAAGGCCTGGGAGCATGAACTGAACCATTAACCAATACGGATGCATCTCTACTTGGTGCATCCTCTATAACTCTCAAATATCCTGACTTGTAGTGCATTAAATAGGTGGGATGAATGGCTAGCTGTCTGCTCAAATTGAAAGAATTTAATAGAAAGTCCTTTGGCAGACAGTGATGTTGTGACGCTAGACTGACTGTACTCTTTCAAGCTCACCGGGTAGAGGTGTCTTTGGTATAATGCTGTTTAGTCTGCGCATTGTATCTAAGCATTCCAGGATTAGCTGTTAGCTTGATAATGCTCAGCACTGCAGACTCATTGGAAGAGCTTGGACATGCTTTTGTTCTCTGGTTCTATGTTTTATCTATTGTAGCTTTTTGTAAACATGGAGCATTGCTAGATGCTAATAGCTGATTACTTGTGTCCACAGTTGGCCCATAGTCCAGATCGGTGGATGATTGTTTTTCTGTGTCGGGAGGGAAATTGAGCCCCCCCAAACACACCCACACAAAAACAGAACATTGCTCTAATTTACCAAAAATAAGGATGAAATGACAAGGGAGTTCAATAGAATTTAAATCAAAGTATAATAAGGAATGCACTGTACTTAATATAAGAGCTAGAATGGAGATTAAAGCGGCACTTTGCAGGTCGGGCAGTTTCTTTGCTGTTTTTGTTTGTATTTTTCCAGATGGAGCGCCCCCTTCAGCTTCGGTGTAATGTTAAAAAAAACACTTGCTAGTGATGAGCGTCTCCCTGCTCTCTTCTCCCAAAGGAGACAACACCTTTCCGTTTGAACATGAACAAGAGTTTTCTGTGCTTTAGCTTATTTTATAATGGCTCTGACATGATGAATGTCTGAGCCTGACTGGGGTGAGTGTTTATGTGTGTAGTGTTGTAAACCAATTTGTTTTTCGTGAGACTGGAGACTCCCGCATGACGTTTTGAATCCAAGATGTGGCGGTCTCCGCACACATTTTGCAAGGCTGTTTTTTCCACTAAGAGGCACCAGAGGGGTTTGGGACAGACACCATTCACCGCAAAATGTGTCATTAACCCATCACACTGACTCTCAAACTGTTATGTTAAGATGAACATCCTGCAAAGGGCCTCTTTTTAAAGGCAAGTCTGCTTTTAGCAGCTTGTTTTTAATTTAATTTTATTTTTTTTTTACTACAGGAACAGTTATGCTGTTAGACTGATAACATGCAGGCTGTTTTGAACGAGTCACATTTGTTCCTTGGATGCAGAGTCTCTAAGGCATCAACTTTAATTTTAGCCAAAACTGTGCAGCCTCCTGGTTGTGTGCCAGCAGTAATTCCTACGTTGACTCTTAACTTCAAAACATGGTTATCAATCATAAGACAAAGTGAAATTAACACAGACTATCCTGGTGTTAGTCTGGTAAAGTTGTCAATGTTTGATTGCTTAGACATCTTGACTTGCCATCTTAAGAATATTTAGAGTATTGGAAGACCAAAGAGGAACAATCTGGCTTGTGGGATCATTGTTCCGCTGAAGTAAAACCAGCAAGATCTGAATGATGTGGTGACAATATATCTGTAACTATTTCACTGCGTCCTTGGGTACAGTCTCGTTCACATTTTTATTTTTATTATATAAAATGTTAGTCAATTACGATTCTTTGTAGTAGCAGTGACGTATCCTACCATAAGTATGCAGATGACACTTAGATTTACATTTCACTTGCAGCAGGTGAAAATGGACCAATCCATGCACTGTCTCGCTGCATCGAACAGACGTGTAGATGCAAAATAATTTTCTCCAACTGAACAGAGATTAGACTGAACTAATGATCTTGGGGCAACAGAAAACAAAAAGTGTCAGCAGTCACCTCAAGTCTCTTTCTCTAAAATCTAAAAATCAGGTTAGGATCATCATGGACTCAGACTTGAATTTCCATAGTCGCATTAAGTCCCTTGCATTGCTTGTAACAAAAGTAGAATGCAGTTGCTCACCGCTTGCTCTACTGGTAGACTCCTGTCAGTAGAGCGAGCGGTGCACGGACCCTCCTAAAATGCAATGTGCAGCTCAATCAATTTTCCCATGTTTGTACAACTTGAATGTGTAAGATGGAATTGACAAAAACAGAAGTAATCAAGGCAGTTTTGGACAGATTTTAAAACTTAAAATCCAAACTGAAACTGCTTCAATCAAAGCTCTTGTGCAGGTTTCACTGACAGTCTAATGGAAATCACAAGTCCTTTAACCAGCACAGCCCCCCCACCACCACGATGTGGCGGGCTTCCTGCAGTGCTTTCCACTCTTGCCTCTTTGATGTCAGATGAAATGCACTGGGCCAACGTGTGCAGACAACTAAGGTCAGTGTCCCACCATTCAGCAGAAAGATCTTTTTAATTAGGCTGTGTTCTTTTAATTATCCAGCTGGTCTAATGTCTGTGTCCATTTGTCAGTGTGCTGTACTAAAGCAGAGCGGGTGAATATATGCCTCCTATTGTCTGCTCCTGGTTCCTCAGGTCCCAACCTCCTTTTCATTCACTCAAATATATTTCTTCTCTTTCACATTAGCATGATAATACACCACGAAGGCAAGGTGTGGAAGAGCTATGGGCAAAGTGCTCATCAGCTTCAGTGTGTGCAAGGCTGTGCTTATTATCATACTGAATGCACCATCAGTTAAACTAACATTCTGAATTCCCCGCATTTATCTCCAGTATCATACACTGACTGGCACTTGCACTCAGAGCACAATGGGGCAAATTAGGGGTTATGTCTTGCTCTTAGGACTCTTTCCCCTGGTGTAATTACTATATGCTAATTTTGCCCCCATCCTCCTTTCGTCGTGCACTGCCAATAAAGAAAACAAGTTTGCCAACTGTTTGTATATCACAGACTTGGGTGGAAGTAAACCAGAAATAAATGCATTTGTGTACTCGTGGAGCTTGTTTATACGAATGACTTAGTCTAAGAAAAGTCTTTCTAATGCCGAGGGCGGCAGTAGCTCAGTGGTAGAACTACTGTCCTTGGACCGGTGGGTGGGCTATTCGATCCCAACTCTAAACATCCCAGAACATCATAACATTCCGCTCTCCCCACATACTGTTGTTATGTCCTTGGGCAAGACACTTAACCCACCTTGTCTCCAGTGGTCAGCTGTAACACTGGTAAAGCGCTTTGAGTGCCTACTAGGTGGAAAATCGTAAAAGAAAATCATCTGTCATTTAACAATTTAAGTGGTCTAACATCTGGTCTAAACGTCGTACACTTGTGAGACGGTCACATTTTTATGTCGGGTCTGAACAGGGCTACTGACCATAGTTTTAGAGATTTTCTGTCAAACCTTGTTCATATTTTTGGATTAGTGAGAACACTAGTGAAAGCCTTCTTTTCTCGGTGCACACCCTCAGTGCAAGTACATCTCTTTAATGACAAGTGACAATTACCTTTTACTTTAAAATTATTACAGACTGTTATCTGTACACGTGGAGTCTAGAAAACATTCAGATTAGATTAGTTTTTAATGTGAACTAGTAGAACCTGTGTATTAACGCTAATTAATAAATGAAAAAGACATGACTTTGGTGGACTATTTGATCAGACCAGGACTGTGGATTACAGCTGTTGGAAATGTTACGGCTGGTGAGTCTTTTGTATTGAAAAGGCTGCATGCACACACTCTGTGCTGTTCTGCTTTGTAAAACTTTTAAAGATGATCTTTAGTGTTGTACAGAGCTCGTTATTCAAAACAGACAAACATTACTGGTGTGGCGTCGCTCACATTATTTCTCTAAATTGTCCCATTTCCTTGTTAAACGTAGTGCTTGGTGGAGGATAAGGTGCGCTTATTGTCCATTTTTGGGATGTGTAGTTTTGATTAAGCTGCTGTCCATCAACGTAACTTCTCTTTGTGTTAGTGGAGTCAGATTGTGGAAACACCACATCTTACTGTTGAACTCATGACGTAGCTCACAAAGATTAAGGAACTGTGGTTGGGAACAAGAATCGGGACCTATCACCCGGGAATGGCTGGTCACAACGGTGCAACCTCAAATTTTTTTATTTTTGTCACACCATTGTGGTTCTAGCACTCTACAGCCCTGACAAATTAGACAATGAAGCCTCTTTTCAGACTCTGCATTCTAATCCAACAGCTGTGGCTATTAGTTGAATCATTATTTTCACAACTGGTGTTTTCTTGTGCCCTCCTGATTCCACATTACATAATTAAAACTGCTCTGAAAGGTGTTTAAAGACTTTTCAGAACTTATCAGCAGTTGGATTGCTTTGGCCAACTGACTATCCTATTTTAAATCCTGCAAAATTTCTTAGAATTATCTAACTGCCACTTTTAGCAGCTTAGGTTCAGAGTTGCCTCTCAGGGTGTTGTCTCAAACAGCTGGGGTCACAGACAGGTCAGGCCACCTTGATTTCCTCAGCTGGACAACCCACCTCACCACCACCACCACAACCACCAGGACTGCGTTAGCGTTGGACACGGTCCAGACACAGCCAGTACAAACAAACCCCTGTCACACTCTTTCAGGACAGGGTCTGGGGTCAAGGGGTCACCTACTCGGTGGCAGTGAGGGGCCTTGGTGGTTTGACCTGAATCCTGATTGATTCTCTTTGAATGGGTGTCACAGGAGAAGTGATGTAAGAGAGGGGTCATGCCTCTTAGCCTTGCCCCATGTAGAGAAAGGGAATGTGCTACAAAGGAATGGCAAAAACAGAGGAGTCAGAATAGTCACAACATGTTTGACCCCCCCTAAACCATGGACCTCTGTGCGTATGTGTTTCCACTTTCACTAAAACAAGGCACTGGGCCTCGTGTTTTCATTTTTAATAGACAAGCGAGCGGATAAACTCAGCGGTGGAGTTTGTTTGCCACATGATCAGCCAAATAGGATAGAAGTCATTCTATTTATCAGTTTAGAGTTGTCACCATATGTGCATAATTAAAGTGTGTGCACTGTTGAGCAGAGTTAATTAAAACTGACTCGCTGCTGACCCCACATTTCCAAAAAAGGCCTGAAAGAGAATGGAATTACTGTCAAACAGAAACTTGTCTGCCTCTTGATACCTCGGACTACAGCAATAATACAACTATATCTCTTTGCATGTGAACGTTAGTGTGCTCTTATTTACAAAAAGGTGAAGTGAATCTAAATTAAACTCTAAATTAAAATATTTTTTGACAAACAGTCATTCTTTGGCTTTTAGCAACAACCTTTTTTGATGTGACATGAAAGAATTATTTATTGTCCCATCACCAGACTGCAGTGCACTGACTCAGTATTCCCTTGTTCTGGAACAGTTAAGATAAAAAGGCTAAATTAAGGCAAATTTTATGGAAAACAAAGCTTGCGTTGTGTTGATTTTTAGATGGTCAACGTCAGCTCACGCTTTATGAATTAATGGCAATGCATTTGAATTCTAAATTGCATCAAACAAGTCTACATTGGATTAACAAACAGTAGGTCCCCTATTCCTGAATTTCAAGGTTGGAAAGCTGGGAATAAAGTGGAAACAATCGATCTACACAACTTGAAATTTAACAGTTGATTTATTGTTGTAAATGGCTGCAAAGAAATTCTTACTTTCTCTCAAGACAACGGTCAGAAAGCTGGTGTAGTTTTGCATATGAAGCATGTGTTCTGCTTCTTGCACCTTCCACATGGTACTTTTTTTATTTTGTTTTATTTTTTTTTTCTCTAGGAATGCCCTAACAAGAGTTTGGGCTTTTCCAGAGATAATAATGGAAGCCTTGGGAGCTTAGCAGTAGTCTGTAGGACTTTTTTTTCCTTTTTTTTTTTTTAAATGTGGGGTAATGAGTGACTAAATCTCTCTAGTGTTGGTTGTGTTGATTAATGAAACTGTTGCTGGGATGGCATTAAGAGAGTGGGGGGAATGTGAGTAGGAGGCATCTGTCCTTGAGCTGCCTCTGTTTAAATTCACTCAGCTTGTGTGCTAATCAGAGTGCACAAAAAAAAAGATAATTGATGGATACAATTGTCTGTCTAATCAATCACCGTCTTCAAGGGTGAAGCGCTTAAATGTTGTTCACATCTCGCTCTTATTTAGTTGCATTTCACTTGTTTGTATTGGTGGGTTATGTTAGACTGGAGGCTAATTGTGCAGAACTAAGGTCCAAGTACTGGCCAAGTGTTTTATTCGATAGGAGATTTGAACAGCTCTGCAGAGTATGTAGGCTGAGAGTTCATGGTGGCAAGCGAACTAGTACAACAAGCATCTGGTCCAGCACTGCTCAGGCCAAGTGCTGGCTTTATTTCACTCTAGCTTCGGTTCCAAAATCAAGTCTGAAAATGGTTCTCTCTGAAGGATGTAGTCATATGTTTTGTAAGCGATTGTGAGGCGTGGGGACAGATAATCATTTGTCCTGTACCGTTTTCTTCCCCAGGTCTCAGCTAATCTGACTGACACTGTAAAATCCACATTGCATCCACAAGTGTTTGCACCTTTTGGCAACCTCTGTGGCAGTTCATAGTGCAGGGCCAGACATTAAACTCTAATTCTTCTGTACTTTTTCACAACTGCGTTTGTGCTTATCTTGACATACACTGATCACAGAGCAGTCCAGTTGATATACTAAGTGAGGCAAAACAAACTCTATCTTTAAAGTCCAACATGTTAACCATCTTAACATGTATATTGTGATTAATTATTGTGATTAACAATACACACAGCAGCGGTTCTCAAGCTTTTTACACAAAGTACTACAGATGTTTCTGCTTATTTGGACATTCTTTCCTTGTAAACATTTTCCAAATTAATTCTTATTCATTTAAAATCATATCCGTTTTGATGGATGAAAAAAACACCTATCAAGGTGTGTGTGTGTGTGTGTGTGTGTGTGTGTGTGTGTGTGTGTGTGTGTGTGTGTGTGTGTGTGTGTGTGTGTGTGTGTGTGTGTGTGTGTGTGTGTGTGTGTGTGTGTGTGTGTGTGTGTGTGTGTGTGTGTGTGTGTGTGTGTGTGTGTGTGTGTGTGTGTGTGTCTTTGCTGTGCATGCCCGCGCGCTTACTAGTCTTTGCTGTGCATGCCCGCGCGCTTACTAGTCTTTGCTGTGCATGCCCGAAATAGCACACCACTACTTTCAAGTGCTCTACAGTGTCCCAGGCACAAGCAAACTACTTGACAGAATTAGACATCGGGCAAATTTTCCTTATTATGCCAATGGATTAAAAAAAAACCCCTGCATATTGGCTGATCAATTCTCGCTTCATATTAAAACCTATATGATTATCTAAAGTCAAGGACAGCGCTATTAGGTGTTTCCTTAGTGTAACAAAACAAATAATTTCCATATTTAAGTCAGACCAAAAGTGATGAGTACGTTCCAAGTATCTTACCAAACATGATTGTCCTCAATCTCCATTTGGCTCCTCAATACCATTATTGATACTCAGCTGCACAGTGGCTTTAGTGAACAACAAAGATGTTGTGAGCTTGAAGAAGAAGAAACTGGCTCAGCCTTAACCTCAGCTGAACCATCACTAGCAGCTGGTTGCCAGCTGCTGCTCACACTAATCCAGCGGCTGCTGCCTCTGCAGGTCCTCCCGGGCTCGGCTACTTGAAATGTGTTGGCTCTGAGGTCAAAACTGCCATCATCACCATTTGTCAGAATTAGACTTTGTGCGGCTCTGGATCCACGAGGTCATTACTTTCACAGAATGTTGGAAAAAAGCATCCAATTATTACACTCAGCCATCTTTTTATTTTAAAACCCCATTGAAAGTTTTTAACCAGCTTTTCCAGAACAATGACCAGGTTAATGGATTTTCAAAATGAACAAAGTGCAAATGCTCTTTGAGTTGGGATTTAGGTTTGATTATTCTTCACAAATCTCTTTTGAGATATTAATGCTGACTAAAGTTGGATTGGTCATTCATACTTAATGTGTAAAGCAATAACCGCTAAAATAATCTGATCACACATGGGTTTCCATCAATGGTGTAATATTTTGTAAAACCTTTATTATGATGTAATTTCCTCAGCGCAGATTGTGAACCAAGGTGCCTTCTTCCAAGCACACGTTGGATTTGTCAGATTCAAATCTCAACCTGTCATGCAAACCTTCACATTTTAAACATGTGTTTTTACCATTATGATTTTATTAACATAAAAAAAATTATTGAATTGGGTTTTTGGAAAGACAAATATTATCTGACAACTTTAAATATGACATCTGATGTCTTGTTTTTCTCTACAGAGCCACTGACCTGCCTTCTAAACTGGTATGCTACCCTGACTGCTTGGTGGAACACTTTCAGACAAAAGCAGTCATAAGGTACTGTGTGTGTGTGTGTTTGTGACTTTATTACAGTGAGTTGATTGACCATGTAAACCAAAATTTTCCCTGACTTCTCTCAGGTATCTTATCATATGCATGCTTTAATAACTTCATACCTGGTGGTGGGGTTAGATTACAGTCTATTGCAGGATGGTTTGAGAAATGTTGAGCTATAAATTTGAAAAAAAATAAAATTTTCTTGTGCTCACATCGCAGTGGATTTATGACTCACTGTGTTTGTGTTAATTACACATAGATTTATGCAAATTAGACACTAGTCATTTTTCTAAGGAGTAACATGAGTAGCTTCATTTTGAGCTTTATCAATTAAAAGAGCTTCAAAAACTTTGCCAATGTTTTACTAATCTCTCAGCTGATTAATTTTCAATATGCACAACCATACTGTCATCTGTTAACAATACGCCTCTGTCATGTGGACGTTCAGTATTTTGGCGTACATCTTCAGTCTAAACATTACAGCACATCAAGTGACAGATCAGTGGTAGTGAAAGCTGACAGATTGGTTTGTTGTACTGCGGGATTCAGAGCACACCTTTGGAAAGCATTTTGAAGTGTCCCCCAGACCTGTACGATCAGTGACATGCCATTGTGTGCGGCATAAGCCAGAGTGTGGACAGTAGAGGACAGGGCCGAGGAGCGGCGATGACAGGACGCCTCATGGGACAGCCCATAACAGATGGCTAGGCAGATGCAGGCCTGCTGTGACCTTGGAAGCATCAGGAGGTAAATGCAGCCAAACTTATTTCTAAAAACAGAATCGACAGCACATCAGTGGAGACGTGGAGCCTTTTGTTCCTATTGGAAAGCCATAGATCTTAATGATGTGAGACAGCAACTGTTCAGATCACTATTAAACATTTTTCTTTTTGGAACCCTATAGTACATGTCAGCACGCTGTGCTTTCAGACGAGTTTAGTTTAGAAAGCTGAAAATTTACTATAAATCTACAATTATTTTTATAAATATTTATTCACTTCTTTAATGAAGTTATTGACATGTAGTCTGATATCTGCTGTGAAATACTGTCAAATAACAATATCCGTAAAAGCCAATTGTGTCTTCTGTTATCTGTAATAAATATTTGCATTACCTGACATTCAAATTTTAAATGGGTTTTCTGTAGTGTTAACATTACCACTGAAATGTAACATTTTACAATAAATTATGGCGGCAGAAAAGAAGGAGGAGGAGGAGAGTAGAGGTGTCAGCCGTATAATTGGGGTGAGGAAATCTCTGGGGGGAGAGGAAGCTTTATTAAGACCGCTCAAATCGGATGTGCTCGCACAGCGGCCTAGCTCTTCCTCACACAACGACGGGCAGAGCCTCCATTTCCACAAGAGACTCTGGAGCAACAAAGGGATGAAGGGCAATGTCCTTAAGCTTCTCCAGCTCGCCAATAAGACAAAAGAGCCTGTTACTCGAAAACCACTGATGGCCAGGCTTCACTTGAGAGATGGCTCTGTTTGTTTCTTAACACCTGTTGTTCCACTCTGGCTGTTAGTGATTGTATGGCTTTCAGAGATTGTCCTGTCCTTTTGAAGAAGACACAAGTATGTGATCTTATGCATTCCTAAAAAATGGAGAGCTGCATGAGTATTACTCAAAAATCTTTAACTTTGTTTTGGAAAAAGTCACTGCTTCACAATACGATGCATAAAAATTGGGTAGGGCAGGGACATATGGCCCCCCCCAAAAAAAATCTTTTATTTTTTTATTTTTCTTTTTTTATTCATTTTAACCCAAAAATTGGATTACCAATTTAAAAGTATTTGTTTTCCTCAGTTAGAATTTAACTGTAGACAACACAATTAAGTGTCCAAAATGTTTTACTTTTCTTTAAATGTTCTTTTTGTCATTAAAATGTAAACAAGCAAGCCAAAAGTGTCTGAAAACACTCTGTTATTGTAAACCATATAGACAACTTTTCCAAGGTTTCATGTTCAATCACAAATCAAAAGTGACAAAATATTGACGTTAAGGTGTCAGTCTTTTTTTTTTTTTTTAGATTGGGCAAAAACTTGGAGTTATGGTATTGAGAAGCTGTGTAGAGCTATCCTGTTGTTTTCCTCCATTAGGCTGCTAGTAACTACCATAATAAGCCATATATCAGTGGAAAACACAAATTTCAGGTTTGAATTTTTCTGAGTGGACAATTAATGACGGAGTTACGATAATCAAGTTCTGCACATAGAAAACACAGCGTCTGCGCTATGGCTGTTAAGGCATACTTAGCGTCTGTGGCAACAAATACAAACCAATTCCAAACTATTAAAAACTTACTGCCTCTCTTGGGATTGAGCTGTTCTTCCCTGCTCGTTGACACTGCCATGTTGTGTACCTATGCCGTGCGGTGGTGGGGCAAGCTCACGCAGAACCATGAGTGCCCAAAGGAAAGCACATGTGGTAGACACAAAAAAAAATAAATGTATACAAATTTCTAAAAAACTAATTGGGATCACTTTATTACTATAATATAGGTTTGATTTATTTCGCTTTTATTTTTCTACCGATGTGAAATTTGCTTGTTTTAAAACATAACATGTTGATTTTCTGCCCCAAAGGTTGTGAGTTGAAGCAGGAGGTGGTTCTAGAGAACTCTCCCTCAGTTGCTGCTGTAAATTGGCTTCTGTAGAAGTGTAGAAAAAGGCTGGAGGTGTGTTTTTAGTAGCTTGTTAATCCCCCACAGCTCTGGCTGGAGGTAGACACACAGTGCCCCCATAGAAATGCTGTAACTGGTTCTCCTGCCTTCTTCTGTCCCCTTTCCACCCGCTCCTGCAGAGCTCGGCTAATCCTCTGCCTGGTCATGGTGGGGAGATTGCTGGCTTTTTCAAAGCCTTTTGCTGGCAGGACTTCAAAGTTACAGGGATATAGGGAGTTGACGAGGTGGGAGAAAATGAGGTCCAGCATAAGTAAAACGTTCCAGGGGTTCACCTTGGCATATGACCATGCCATTCCTCAAAGGAGATTTTTGCTCTCATGGGAGAGGCCTTGATGATTGGACGACAGGCTGCTACTGAGACCCTGTGGCTCTGTTAAAGACAATGCCATGTGAAGGCTACATGTACAACTAGGGCTGTAGAATTAATCAAATTTTTAATTTTAGTTTTCGTTCCTAATGATACCAAAGCCTGTAATATTCGATACCAAAGGAAAAAATTATTATTTAGTCAACCCTGCATACGGCAACAATCTGGGTGTATGTCCCTTTCTACGTAATCATTGTCATTTATGAATATGAACGTGAGCGTTCAATACCACCTCAGGAGGTGGTGTAAATATAGTTTAAAGTCGGCAACAAGCTGAGCAGCAAAACCATTATTTTATTAGAACTAACAAGGCATTGGGACTTTAAAAATATTCCATGTAACACTACACTGTAACAATGGTTTAGTATTTTCCTACTTTTAGGGTCATGTGTAGTATGAGCTTTCAGATGATTTTGTGTGTGTTATTGAAACGGTTGCTAACAGACATTAAATTTTTTGTCTGTTATGGGTTGCTTTTACAACACTTGGAAAACGCTAGGCTAATGCCCAGTAATGTAACAGTCAAGTGAAAGGTCAACTGTAATTGATTTAAGCAAAATGCGTGTTTTTAAACAACTTAAAGAAAATTAATAGAGCTGCATTCAAATCACGCCAGCTTGCTAGATTTATCAACAGTCAGTTGTGCATTAGGGGTTTGCATGAATATTTGAATTTTACACAGATCACAACTGTGTAAAATCATGTATTTGTTAACTGCAGAGCCACAAAGCGCTTGCTCGTCCTGTTCCTGCTCTGTTACTGTTGCCGCTGAGTCACGTGACGACATCTGCAGACCTCTGTCCACTGTTTAAAAGACCTGCCTGCCCTTACTGTTCTCCGTCTCACTCGGTGGAGGAGCAAAGGATCTGTGTGGAAAAAGAACAACTCATAGCTTAACTGCGACTCGATTGTGACCGTCCCAACTGTTACGTTTAGTGTTGTATTTGATTTGATAGTTTTGAATTACTTTGAACAAAATGATAAGGTTATTGTGTGCAAATTGTTCTGGTAAAACTAAGATCACTGTAGCAAACAATTAAATTTTCGGCTACAAAACACAGGATGTAGCCTATAACTTGTATACCCCTTCAGAAATTACATTCAGTTTAATAAATGAACGTCAATCTCAAACTTACTTTAAATAAATTAATATTAAAATTTAATGAGCTTAAAGGTGCATTACGGAGGTTTAATAAATTTCTAAACACGAGTGACACTTCAGGTTGTTAATGGCAGTTTCAGCCTGCTTACCCGTTCTCTAACGCTCAAGCAAGTACACGCACATCAACAAACAGCAAAGACTGCAGCACATGCAGATGCACAATGTTTAAAAAGGTAAAAAGTACAATTCTGCAAGTTTATCAAGTTACATTTAAGTAAAACAATTGAACGAGTGCAATAATGTTTCAATCAGTGATCCAAAAAGAACTGGACGCTTTTGTGTAACAAGAATGCTGAACACTAAATCGTATTTGTGCCATTATTAGCAGTGTTTATGGAGAAAATAAGACCAATCTTTGAAGCCAAGCCTGCTCTGTGTGATCAATCCGATTGGTTGACCCACAGACAACACAGCTCCCGGTTCTGTGTCTACAGTGTGTCTGCAGAACCCAGTGTAATTTTTAACTAAACATTTACATACCGCCGAGCCCAGGCAGTTGCAAGTGAATTTGACAATGAGCTAAATTGTTACGTTATCTTTGCGGTCATACCTTTCATTTTGTGGTAAATAGACTATTTGCTTTGTTAATAAACATTTGACCAAACAAAATTGTCTAGTCTAGCAACCCCCTGCACATTTAATTAACCACCAAACCGATGTCTCAGAGTTGTTCTGATAAAATCTCTTTCGGAACCGATACCTGGGCTCAGGGTGGGTTCCGATACAAGTATCATTCTGATACTTGGGTGTGTCTGAAAAGCTGGGGCCACATTTTATCATGAATTCATGCAGTAATTAATCTATGACTCATTCATTAGCAAATGGCATTATTTTATGACCTTCTTAAGATTGATCCCTTAATTAAACTCGCATGCAGCTTATGTCCTCAAAACGACTGTGTTAATGTTCAAACATCTCATCAATAGTTCGGTGACTGTCCTGAGAAGTGGAGGGAGGGAAGAGCGGGGGATGGCACCTAATTAGTTTGACGGCGCTAACACAAAGGTAACAAACAAATGAGCCCAGTTGCGGAGACGATGATTCTTGCACTACTATTGAAACGACAGTTATTGGAACATGTGAGGACGTTAACCAAACAGTTTAAAGTAAAGTTCAAACAGCTGCAGGTTGATCACAATCACAACAGGGCCGCGTACATCAGTGGATGTATGCAAGTGGCTACAGTGAACTACAGTACAATGAATGCAATGCTAGAGATAGCATTAAATAGAAACTATAAAGTTAAACACTCTAAATGAAATGCAACTTTAAACAAGTATGGCTCTGAGAAAAGATGTTGATTACTGTAATTAATAAATGTCTCAGTGTTATAAACCCACTGAACCTCCATATGTTTTTGCGTGTGTGTGCATGTGACATGGTAATTGCCTGAAGTGGCTTTTCAGGGAGTGGGATTACACGGCGCTCACTTTTCAGTGCTTATAAAATGTTGACTAGACAGATACACTCACTCTCATCGGAGCATTATCAATAAACTGGTTATGTCTTCACCCTGGGGTTCTCTTCATAAAGCTTTCTCCAGTTTTGCTTAACAAGAATTATGTCTTTAGCTATGGCTTTTCGAACAGCAGCTACCGGATTTATCATTCTCCATTATACCATTAGTGCTGCTTACTTAAAGGGATTGGAGATTTTATAATTTTGCTTTGGGTGTAGCAGAAGGGTTTTTATTTATTTTTAATCTGGTGGATTTAATATCTTCTCCCAAATGCAAGTGACCAGTGGATTGTAAACAAACAATTGCCTGGAAGTATATTTTCAGCCAATGGATTTACAGTTGTTTTTCTCATATTTTTAATTGATATTAGCTGCTGCTAGTCCAAAGTTCTTCCAAATTATATTACAAGTCCTTACTTTAATGATACACTCAATCTTTTTCTCTCTCTAGGTTGCATCAGTCTAAACCAATGTGGTCAAGCCAGTTAGTTACCTCTCTATTGACTTCCTGACACAAAGTGAGCGTCACAATGCATCTTCCACTGGCTGTGTCCTTGGTGCAGGGAGGATGATGGCTGTATCGACCACACAGCCTGTGGTTAAAAAGAACAGTATTGACACCACATGTGGTTATTGAGCAGGAGATGTTTGTGTACCGCGTCAGACCTGTTGGTTTAGTCCTATTGACAGCTGTGGTGGAAAAACTGAACAGTTCTCTATGCTTTGTTGGCCAATTTGGAAAAGGCACATTCCAGTGATCCTGACTATAGCTAAAATGTGACGGCTGAAATATACTGTCACAGAAGGCTGTTGTGATTTACCTTTTTTTACTGTAGGTTCATGTAAATTGAAGAAGTGACTTGGTGATTATGGCTAACTTTCTGAATGGAAGCAGGATGGAACAGCAGTTGCCCATTTACGTTAAACCTGTACGTTCAATAAAATCTTCCCTGAAACCCACTGGGCTAACAATCACCCATATTACTACTAAAGAATGGTTGGCTGCTGCTAGTTTTTAATGCTTTCTTTATGGATATCATAAACCAGTCTATTTTCTTTGCAAGCTTGAAATGTAGTGCTAAACAATTTTGTAAGTGGATGACAAACTTTGAAGTGCTGTTGTGTGCTTTTAGATTCAGTCTAAGTTGCAATGCGCCCGAGTCCAAACAGAAACAGGTTTAGAAGCCAACAGTCGCTCTGTTGCTGATTTGTGCTGTTCAGAAGAACTTATAAGCGATTGAATCTAAATGTTTTATTTGCCACAGTAATTGTCTGTCTGAGAGTCCTACCTGTTGTGGGGCTGTTTTTAAAGTCTAGTGCACCTTAAACTCTCTAAAAGAAGTTTACAGTGATAGTTTAAGCCTTCAGATGAGATGCACGTTAAATTTACTATGAATATCTCTCGTCCTGATTCTGTTTTACAATGCAATAAAAAAAATATAAAAAATTCAGATCTTTAAAATCATCTTTGTAATATTTAACAACAATACAGCATGTTGTCTCAGCCCTATTGTTTGACTCTGGACTTGGCTAGTTCTGTCACTCCTACTCCTGAAATGAGTTTGCGGAGGTGGTTTATTTGAGACAAACATATTGGCTTCCAGTGTTGTTTTTATCTTTTATTGCACATATCATGCTGTGACTGCAGTTCAGAGAGACTCTCTATTTCTTAAAGTTTGTTTACTAATTCCCCCGGTGGGGCATTAAGGAAGAGTGCTGTATTAATTGCTAACGTATGCCTTCTAAACAGGTAATTGGATGTTTGAATGTAAACGTGCTCAGCTTGAGTTTAATAGAATTTGTTTATTAAGCGAACAAAATGGATACTTACTTCAAATTCCTTCTGCACTTAACCAAAATGCGTCTCTTTGTGTTGCCATTTCTTTTAGAGACATTGTAAAATTGTCTTAAGAAATCACAATACAAAGAGTGGAGAGGGGAATAGAGAGGCTTACGTGATAAGTCCACACAATCTATCTTTAATTAAAGTCTTATCCAAGTTGTTTTGTAATAATTCACATTCTTCCATTATGCAGTCATACAGTAAATAGTTTTTCCCAAGGTTAGAGCCCAGCAGTCGAGTTGGAATTAATCAAATTTAAATGCATTCAAATTCATTCTAAGCCTTGTGGGACTTGTTCCCTGTTCAAGTACGCATTTATATCCATCGAAAAAACTATAAATAACCAGCTACATGTTCATTTCCGCTCTCAGAATGAATGTAATTATCTTGATTGTGTTTTTCAGCCCAGGTGTCTTGAATTAAGTGCCCCTTCATCATGAGTTCCACTGGTTCAAACTGTGCACCATGTGACGACTTTATGATGGATGACTGTTCTATTGGGGTAGACCTGTACTGATCACATCGACCAGGTTTTTCTTTTTTTCTTTCTTTGACCTTGACCTCTTGGCCCCAGGAAGTGGTTGCTGCAGAGTTAATGTCAAGCATCAAAAATAAAAAAGATATTACACTTAGATTTTGCCAGTCAACGCAAAAAGAAGTTGTTTTATTATCGGCTAAAGTCAGCATAATTTTATTATTGAATACACATTTTTGAAACCATCTGCTAATGTCTGTCCCAAGGCTATACACTTCCCATAATGTTCAATAACAGCCATCTCATACCTCTGTGTATGCGTCTGAAATTGCTTCATTTTTATTCATCCTGTCTTGGCAGCCCTTTATGTTAGTCCTCAGGGACAAAACGGTCTTCTCCAAGTCTGTCTTTTGTTTTTCCTGTTTTTCTTCTTCTTTTTTTTTTCTCTATTTGTCTCGGGTTTGGAGAGGGGTTAAGCGATCTCCTCCATAAGGACCTGCGTTTTGGGCCTGAGTGTGGGAGGATGTGAAGCTGAGAGGGTGCTTACTAAGGGCTAAGTCAAGTTAAAGTGGTCCAGGTTTCTTTTGGCTCAAAGTTCTCTTGAGTTCCTCAGGGTTTTTTTATAGCCCTTGTTCAG
This sequence comes from Neodontobutis hainanensis, assembly GCA_024349245.1. Taxonomy (NCBI): domain Eukaryota; kingdom Metazoa; phylum Chordata; class Actinopteri; order Gobiiformes; family Odontobutidae; genus Neodontobutis; species Neodontobutis hainanensis. Next base: position 2,208,032 of record JALDNG010000187.1, read on the forward strand.
TCTTTTTTCCAATTCCTATTCACCTGGCTTATCACTCCACTCTGTTTTTTTTCAACAGAGCAGTGATTAAAGAGTGCCTATTGCCAATGAACCAATCTCATTCCTATTCATAGTCCCCCTCCTCCTGCCCTGCCTCCACAGCGCTGCTTTTTACCTTTTTGTTTCATGTATTTTGTTTAGCTTTTAAGTCCCCCTTTCTGTTTCCTCGACTGACTGGCCTACCGTAGAAAAGTTGACATGGCATCACAAGCAAAAGGCTTGCTAAGCTTTTTAGAGCCAGTCACGGTGCACCCTCTCGCCGTTGTAATTACTGCTGAAACAAGCAGCTCTGGGAAGTTTGAGCGCTGGTGGACCCGTCATTACTGACAATCTCCCGGCCTTTATCTGCCAAAGCTTAGATGCTCCCGCACCGCAGGGCTGTGATGATTGCCTTACTGAGCTGGAGGAGGAAGGGAAAAAAAAAAACTGAGGATGATCAGAGAAAGAGCAGTGCGTAGTGCAATCTGAGCTTTTTCATAAGCATTGAGGGGAAGTGGCTCCATAACAAAGGCTCACAAACGGAAAGTGTTTTAAACTGAAGGCTGCTCGAAAATTTCCAAACTACCATCTCGGTTACCATGGTGATTTGACTCTTAGCTTTGAGCGCAGTGCTACAGTTCTAATGCCCTCATACTGGTCTGTCAAGTGAGCTATTGCTGAGGTGGTGTCCGGTGCTTGGTTCACAGCTTCCTGTCAACACCAAGCGCTAAAGCACAAATCAAGTCCTCAACACTTTGGAACACTGAAACGTCGCAAAGCATTTATCATAAATGTGCATGTCCCAGCGCATCATCTTTGTTACTCTGGCTGTGACACTAGATAGCTGGCTCACAGCTGAATGCTGGTTATTTAAAAAGTGATGCGAGTATATTACCATTTCAATAGGTGAAGACTAATTTAATACACTTCAAGTAACCTGCACTCATGGGTTATGTAATTTTATTATTTTTTAAAACCCTTTTGAATTGGGTCAAAGGTTACACTGCAGTCTATTCCAACAGATTTAGAATGAAAAGCTTTATCAGGACAGTATTCTTTGGCTTAAATATTTGCTTTTGTCTGCCTTAGTCAATGAATTAATTAGCTCTGTAAACTTCCCAAAAGCATTATACTTTAAAAATGTGCATTTGAAATTACAAGTTGGCTTTTACTTTGGCCACACATTATGCTTGAGCTCAGACCAAAACTAAGAATTAAATACAATTCTCACTAAAGGAAGAAAGTGCGACATTACATTGTACAGTATATAGCCATATGAACATTTGCTTCTTGTTTTATGATTCAATTTTATTTATTTAAAAAGGGAACATGTACTTTAGTCAACGTTAAACAATGTAGATGTACCCGAGTTGGCTGAATTGGGCTCTTGTGATAACTTATTGTGTTTGATTTCTACAGGTTCTGTGGACTATCTACAAGTTCTGTGGACTATGTAAAAACTAAAAGCACGTGATAGACATTGATTAAATTCAACTTATCGTTCTCATAAACAGTGTATTGGCTATCATACACTGATGGTGTATGATAATGTTATAAAATAATGTTTATTAGCCCTACCGTTTTGGGATTGGCCTTAAATACTTTAATCTGAGCTGTTTTTGTTAGCACTAGCATTGCTTGTGTTAAAATATAGATTTAGTAATAATTCAGGAGGTAGTTAAGAATATTTGCACCTGCATACAAAAATCACACTTGATTAGCCAAACATTGTCAGTCCCTCATCCCTCATAGCCACAACTCAAATTGTTCAATGTTCTCTCTGTTGTGGGTTTATCAGCAGACCCTGTGCAGGATACAGTCTACCTTCTGTGCCCAGTACTTGTGCTCTAGTGTTCCATTAAATAGCTTGGCTAAATTCGCAAGCCTGTGGGCGTGCGATAGTGTACATGCTTCTGAATCTGGTTCCAGGCGGGTGTGGGACTGCTAAAAAGGTAGAATGGAGGAAACTGCTGGCACAGAGCTACTAGGAACCAGCAGGTACAAACAGGTGTCATTACCTTCCCTCCCTGCCGGCTGCCAACACCTGCGTGAGGCTGGAAACAAACTGGTTCTTGAGAAAACAACACGGCAGCAAATGAAAGTACAGCTTCTCCATGTCTCTCTTGTTGATGGTGCATCTGTACTTGGCCAGTTTTCCTTTTTGAAACATTTATGAGCTCAGTTTTGCTGTGTTGCACTTTAGACCAGCTGGAGATGACTTGGATTTGAGCTTTTTTTCTTCACCATCTATAGGCAAGTTTCAGTTCTAAGTAATGCAGTGTTCCTTGATTACACTTCATGTCGTGGCGTTGGCAAACTTAGTTTACAATTTCAGCTGTTGCTTTGTGGTTTTTAGTGCCCATTCACTTCTTATGTACAGTCTGTGTACAGTCTGTGTTATGTACATGAACTCTGTTATGTCTGGTTATCACGTTTTTGGGGATTACATAGACAACATGACAAATACTAGAATTCTTTTCTGAAATTTACTACTGAATATTGCCTAAACGATTATAACCTTAGTACGGACATGCTTTATTTACCATTATTCCAGCAAAAAGAGAAGCCAGCGACATGAATATCTTTTCAGAGATTTCCTATTGTGAGTCTGTGCTTCTTGTTGTATGTGCAATGTCAATCCTCATCTGAGGGTAGTATTGAACAAAGTGAGTTGTATGGAGTATTGCTTTGATTATAACCAGTTTAGACTACATAAATGAATGTTTAGTATTAATTATCATTAAGTTATTTTAATATCAAATTATTGAATTGACTAATAACAATTATTTTAAATTTAACAATGTTACATTAATTAATGTTACATTTTCTAATTATTTTAAGATTATATTTGTCAAATAAATTATATTTGTCTCTTTTCTTCAATGGTAGCAAAGTTGTTGTCATATTACCTCTTAAAATTCTTAGGAAGTGATGGACATAAAAATGTTGAATACTGTTACTGATGAAGGTGGATGTTGTTTTTGGCAAATGTTCATGCAGTACTAGTTTTATTTATTTTTTTTTTATGTGAAAAGACAATTTGATTAAAGGCAAGGCTTTTTTATTTATATAGCACAATTCATACACTGGGTAACTCAAAGTGCTTTACAGAAATAAAAGACTAAATAAAAGATTTACAAGATTTAGATTTTTAGACAAGAAAAATTAAAAACATTATAAAATATATAAACACTACTGTTTTTAGCACTCTTGCTAGAGTTATTATTGAGTAACACATGCACCAATTTTATATTACTCTAAATTAATGGGGAAAAAAAAATAAATGGCTGTACATTGTTCAAGGTGGTTTTGGACACAGCCATGTATTAAGTTTGGACGTCTGGCCTTACTTTCTTGGTACAGTCATCTGGTTTTATTGTTAAGCCAAAGAAGAACCGGGCAGCCCTGGAGACTGTTTTCTAAGCTGGTCACAGTGGGAGGATTATTTTTCCCCAAGGATGTTTCGGTCTGTCTTCAGTTCTCTGTAAGGTCTTTTTTTTATTTCTTCTTATTCTTGCTGCATAATGCCCTTTTCGATCCAGGTAGGCTTCCTCTCAAGGCCAACCACAGAAGCGGGTTGACAAATGAAACCCATCCATGCTCCAAGTTCAACAAGTCAGAGCGCCTCCTCTCGGCCCCCTGCTTCTCCACTCATCTTCTCTCCTTTCAAATGGTAATGTAACTGAACCATGTTGGAGCTCCTCGGTTTGAAGTGAGCTCTCCTACCAAACATAATTTATGGACGGTCATGCCGAGTTTTTAAGGTTTGGCTCAGCAGGCAGTTCCAATTTTTCCTCGTGGCCGAATCATTTTGGCCACAGTCTCAGCAGCTTATCGCAGTCCTCTCCGGGTCTGGCTATTGTCACTGTGCATAATGGAACAAAATCCGGTCTCTATACCCTCTCAACACTCCGCACCCTGCCTTCCCGCTCCACAAAACCCACTGATAATATGAGGGGGATTATTGACTGGCTTCTGCGCGCTAGTGTACTGACAACTGTTCAAACTGTGACAAAGTGAACAATTGAAATGTCTCTTGAGCAAAGTAAACAAATCACATCCTTGTTTGTTCCCCCATCTCTAGCCTCAAAGCGTGTTTAGTGACAATGCTCTCTGTAATGTACAAAGGTCTACTGATAGCTTTGTTTTTTTTCTACATTTGCACCCAAGGATAGTGCTGGAGGAAACAATTAAACTTAATATTTTTATGCTACTGTAGTCCAGCTAGGATTTGTGGCAACACCACAACCCACTTTTCAGCCGAGGTCTTGAAGGCCACAGATGATTTCATTTAAAGGACAGCGGTATAGTACGAAGATGGTACCGCACATTGCTTAACCAGCACTAGTAGATTTGAACTACACCAAAAATGGTGTGCTGCTGCTTAGATTTATTGCTTTGACAAAAGTGGGTCTCTTGGTTCTTTTAATAGCCTTTATGATCAATTCCTTTAAAACTTGCTGTACTGTCTCGACCTATAACATACTGGTCATGTAGAAATGTGCCATTCCTAAATAAGAGATCCCCCATAACTGCTGAGTGTAGCTTTTAGACATTACCTGTGATTCCATCATGCATATCACTCATTTTAGTCTTAGACCTTTTTATTAAAACCACATAAGTCAAAGGTGCCTGGTGAAGCCACTTGATATGGGACCACTGCTTGACTGCTCAAAGGACAGCTTTTTGCATTACCATTACGACAGCAGGTCCAGACTGCACTCTAAAAAATGTGGGTCAACTGCTTGGACATCTGAACTCAGGGCAGAGTTGCAGACAGCAGAGGTCAGCAGGGGTTAGCAAAGCAAACAATGATAGCCTAATGAACACATCAGATGGTCTTTTTTATACATGAAAAGGAATATCTGCTTCTCATAGGTGGCAAGTGTAGGCTTGCTTTAATGTCTTGGCAGGTGTAAGTGCATTGGGCCAACCACATAAAACTTGGAATTTAACTCTTGGCACTTGATGAATGCCAGTTGACTTGCTTAAGAGTTACACCAGTTGTGGCTTGGCAGATTTTATTAGGGCTGAATTCAAGTGCTTAGAAGAATTGAAGGAGAATCTGTAGACAAGTGATGAAATTACGTGCTTAAATTGAATTAGTTCCACTAATGTAGTCATTGAGGATTAGTAGATACACTTTATAAGAAGGTTTTTTAACGTAGGACTAAAATATCAAATTGAATTGAATTGAATTTTTATTTATTTATTTTTATTCTTAAAAGAACATTATTTGGCATGTGTCTGTACTGGATTGTGCAACAATTGTGTTAAAAGAACTTTCAATTTTGGATCCCAATGATCGTACAAATGTAATCGAGAAAAAAATATTTAGTCACATTCTGATTATTAAACACCTTAAGTGTAAAATTTGCCTGTCTGCGCTGCACAGCTTGTTTTCCACGAAATTGTGGAAGTGCACAACATCATATTTATCCTATTATTTCAGTTTTATTTTTTAAGCTATTTAGTTATATGTTTTTGAATATATACTAAACACAAATTTTAATGCATTGCTTTTTTTTGCCCCCATTTTTTCTGAGCTGAACTCAAAGACATTACAACGCAAAGATTTAAGATGATTTCATTTGCAGAGTAGAATACAGATGGCTTATTTTTTATGCATAAAATGGTTTAAACAGACATTAATATTTAGAGAGGCCAAAAAAGCCGAACCTTTTTTTTTTTTTTTTTTTTTTTTTTGTAGTAGAGAAAATGCAAAAGAGCAAGAAAATCATAAATAAATGTGGTTGTCAAGTGATGTCAGACCCTAGACAATATTAATGTTTGCTTTTATTAATTTAACTACTGTCGGCGCCTTAGACCCTTGGATCTGTGAAGAAAGCTGTGTAAATGCAGTTGTGCCTTTTTTGTTTTTCCTGTGTTTGGTTAAGGGAAAAAAAATGAACAGGCCCACAAGATGAAGTCCGACAAGAATGGATTGCAGGATATTTAAAGAGACAGAAGCTTTTAATATTTCTTATTCTCCTCTAGGCACTCCTTTCAGCTAGAAGCAAATGCACATCCTCATCAAATCAGCCCAGGTTGGCTCCTCTCTCTAGTGATAGAATCCTCTTCATTAAATGGGCCTCTCCACTCAAGAGTGTGTTCTGACAATTTCAGCCGATTCTCACTAATTAAAGTGCAGCGTTAAGCAGGTCGAGTTTGTTCCGTAGCTATTTATTTTTCCTGTTGGGGAAGGGCCCTTTGGGACCGAAGCAAGTTTGAGAGTATGAACACAACTCTCCCAGGGTTTCACGGGTTCTAGCTATAGTGTGTCACCGCTGTTGCACTTCAACGTGGCTCCAAACGACTGATCAAAGCCCTGGCAGCTGTACCGCGCCAGAATTATTTGTTCACTCATTCTTTCTTTCGCTCATTTTTCATATTCAGCCTTCATTACTGGTGTATAAATAAGTAATGCAGGCTCAACCAGCTGAAACTTGGCCAAGAGGGACGCTGTAGGACTTGAGCATAATGGAGTTCTTTCAATAAGGTTGTTGCTTTGCACATTTTTGTCAGAAAAGAAAAAAAAACTCAGACTCCCATTGGATTTAATTCTTAATTGAATGTTGCCTTAAAGGGACTTGTGTATAATTTATGAGTGCAGTGATGGAAATGGAAGAAATCATGTAATAACATCAGATATGTTCTGTTCCAAATGCGATATAAGTTACAAAAATGAACATTTTGTGTTTTAAACCAAACGTCAAAATGCCATCTAGATAAAAGTTTTGGAAGTCATGATACTGGTTACTCCTATCATAGGCTCCAACCATGCTCTAGTTGATGTTGTAGCATTGCATACCTGTTGGTTTCTATAAATCTTCCTTCACTCCTTGTTTAAACCCCTTGTCCTGGGCTTTCACCAGAGCTTTCAGTCTTAGCTGTGTCTGCAAAAAGTATATCGCTATGGATAGATGCTGTAGCTTTTGCACTTAATGCTGGTTTTCCGTGGTCTAATAGGCTTTTAATAAGTATTTTTCCTGATGTTTTGAAATTCAAATCAATTATCGATATTATTATTATTATTGCACAAATTGAAATTGCGACTAGAAATACACCAAATGGAAGCGCATCACTTTCGATAAAAAGTTTTTATGCTTACGTGAGGTGGTATTTCATGCATATTGAAAAATATCTAATTCTCAAAATGGCAATTAAAGAGTCACGTGATCCTCAGAATGGGGAACTTTCTTCGGTGGAGGTGAAAAAGAATACGGCAGAGACTGAATGTATTTTTTTTTTTTTTTTTTTAAGATTGTTAAAGGTTGTTGTCAACATTCTATGCATAAATAAACCCTTGTGCACATCTTTAATGCAAATAAGTGCCTCTTTTATTGAACCCTTTCTGATGTAATGATGTGAAGCTCCCTAAATAATGATGGAATAATTTACACCTTTTTTAATGCTTGTGCTTTTTTTGTTACAAAACATTTTTAAAAGGTCCTGTATAGCTTCTCTGAGTAATATGAATGGCCTAGGTTGATTTAAGGTCCAGGTCTAAACTGTTTAGTCTAGAATCAATGGGCCTTTTTTCCTAACAGTCCCAGTCTTGGTGCTCATGGTCTTTACTTGGTCTTATTCTGCCATAGGCTTTCCCTTGGTGCCAAATTTATGTGCCATTTATGGTCTAGCAAGGAAGACAAGAGTAGCCCAACAAAACGTTAATGGAACTCTGGGCTACAGCCTCATTTAGCCATGCTCTTAATTTTTATGTTACTATCTCTAATTGTGTTGGTATTGTCTTGGTCAAAGTTTGTGTGGTCTCAACTACAACACTACTAAGCACCATGAAACTTGCTCTCACATGAACCAACAACTTCCCTGAACCTTCCTCCATTTTATTCTCCACTTGGTTGCTACTGATAAGACACATGTATCCACATGAATATGTTCCATTTTAGGTTTGTTGCCACCTCGGGCGCAAGTCGGGTCAGTGTTCCACCTCCACTCAGCGCTGAAGGAAAAAAAAAAAAAGCATTCCCACGCTCTTTGCTACCAGTACAGAAAGATGAGAGCAGACAGCTCCAACATGACACTACCCAACTTGTGTTTTATCTAACATGAGCATGACAGCAAAACCTGGCCACTGCTGTAAGCTGTCCACCAACTCACTGACTCAAGATGGCCTGATGTTGTTGTCTAGAAGCCAAAAACATGTCCGATTTATTGATGTATCACATAGCACTGTGCTTTGGAGATGGGAAGATGAAGAAAAAAGCTTGTTTTTAGATTTTCTCTTTTGCTGTCACTTTTGTTCTCTAGTGGCCTTTTTCAAACTTCTTTCTTGTCACACTCTTTCAATCATTTTAGTCTTGTTTCTACTGTCTGTTTGCTTCTCTGCTTTGGAATAATTGTGAGTGACGTCTTAGCGACTCCTCTGGCAGGGGAGGCATTGGTTGGAGCCCGCTTTTCTTTTAGAACGTCCCTAGCAAGTAGTGACACTAAGACGAAATGTAAGTTGGCAGCTGGCATGTAAACCATTGAGCTCACTAGACCTTGGACAGGTTTTTTATTTATTTATTTTTTATGGCTCCATTGTACTTCCTTTTACCCCGCTCTGGCATTCAGGCACTAAAGCGTTTCTCATTTACTCTCCTGAAAAGACAGTTGTGGGGGTTGAGGTATTGTGATCACCCACCCACCACCATTCTCCCCCATTTCTCCAAAACCATTTACTCATTTGAGCTTGTCATTTCATTAAAACTTGCACATGAGCTTGGATACTCCTATTACAAATCCGTTCTTGTCCAACTGCCATGACCTGAACTGCCCTCATAATGTGGTAAAACTTGTACAGCAGGAAGCCTCCACTTTCCAATCCACTCGCTCTGTGTGATTAATTTTGGGTGAATTGTGTGAGAGGTAATTATTAGTTCAAGTAATTTTAGATATTGTTTAATATTCAGTTGGAGCCTGAGGCCAGATTTAAGACTGTATGAATCATAATAACTTGCAAGGCTATAACCAGTTGCCCAGGCTGACAGAGGTTTAATGAAGAAAAGCTGTAAAAGTTGTGATTGTGTTACTGCAAGTGCTTGGTAACAGCTGTAGTACAATAAAGTAGTAAAAGAAAATATGAGTAAGATGCATTTTTCTTAATTGCAGTTGTAGTTTTACCACAAAAGGGAACTCCTTATGTAATGGCTGAATTTAAATCTGTTTTTGAGAAACTGGGGTCTCAGTTCAGAGGGCACATATGTTTCTTTTTGAATCCACTGAGGCATCGTTACTGTTGTCTCAGTGCGCAATCCGAGTAAGATAAATCAATAAATCTCCTTCATGGCTGTTTTGACTTGGCTGTTGCTGTAGTGTGTAATGACACTTCATCTTTAAAATACTCAAGCATTTTAAACGGTTATTTCTGTTTATTTCAACACTTCTTGATATGAGAAGAGGGCCCAGCTTTTTTGTGTGAGCGAAAAATAAGCTACTGGACTTAGCATTGATAAAAGTTACTGACTGTCAAATTACAGCTGCCTATTGTCTTAGCGGTAGCTTCTGTCTGCCCAGAGACATGTGTCTGGGGCTAAGACCAAGCTCACGTTCTGTAATTTTAGATTTTAGTGTTGCAGTGTCAAGAGAGGAGCTCCTCTCTTGACACTGCAACAAACGGCTACATTACGCACTGATTTGAAAAGCGAAGTGAGCTAAACACAAATGGAAACTAACTCCATACTGTACCAGGTGAGGTCAGAAAACTGTGATCAGGAGTTTGATCAGTAAAAGCTCTAAGGCTTGTGCCTTGAGGTGTGGTGTCTGAGAGTTAGAGCAATTATGTTATTAAACTTTTGTTTGATGCTAGAAGCTAATCATTGTCACAAAATAGAATGAACCGCGTGATAACACTAGTCCTTTAGGGCATTACAACAAACTTTTTGCAATTGTCAATAATTCTGTTTTAGGCTTACTTTAAAATGAATAATTTACCAAAGATGGAGTCAGGCAGGTTTAAGGGGACACCTGACAGTAAACCTATTGAAAAAATGTTTATATTAAATATAATGTAAGCTAGTCAGTTATGGATACATTTTTAACTTAATATAGACCAATAAAAGTCTTAGAGATAATCTACAATTCTTATATTTTAGTTTTTTGGCAAGTTCAAATGAAAAACTACAACTCAACAGTGTAAAAAAATAAAAGTAAATTTAAATGTATATTTACACTGTGGGCAGTTGGGTACCATGACATGTTTCAACGTTTACTTCGTCTAGACCACTAGAAACTACTTAACGTGAAGTTGCTGGGACATGTCTTGTCAGATGATTTATGCAGGTCAATTACCTGCTGTCCATCCTCTTTAGGACAGCTAAGTGTAAGACAGCATGTACAGAGATGCCCTTCAGCTTAATTTGGACTAACTACATGTCATGCAGACATCAGGTGGTCCTTCTGAGGAGGTCTGCAGGAAGTTAACAGATGCAATTTGTTAAGATATGATGCTATACAACTATGATTGCAATGATTAGAAAAAATGTAATTAATCTTTTTTGAACTATAGTGAAGATATGTTATGTGCATGCTGTGGTATTATAAAGGCCATATTATCAGCAGCATGACCTATACATCCAACACTACATAAATAGTTTTGCATACTTTCTATAAAATGCCTTTAAGGTTTTTTCTTGTATTTGAATATGTCCATGTCTTTTGAAACAACCTTTCTCTAAAACTGGAAAAGGCTGAGAGCATGCATTTCATACTCGAACAACTTGAGATTCTTGAATACAATTTCATTTATTCCACTTCTTTCTTCTAAAAGTCATTATTTTGTTCCACATTAATATTATGAATTATCCTTACTAGAAAATCCAAGACATTCATAACTGGTTATCTGGTTTCCATTGAGTGAATGCAATAACAAATCCCCATTTTCAGTGACCAATAAAGAAATTAAATTTGGTGACATTGAAAAATATATTCTAGTTTAATACTCCAGTGAAAGAAAAAAAGCTTGAAGTGAAGACTTTTGCTAATGTCTCCAAATTGGAACCCAATGCCATAGCTCCTCATTTGCCGTGTTCGCTCATATTTAGTGTCATCAGGTCTGGTGCCCGCTGTCATTAATGATGACCCATTATCTGAATGTCTGTCCCTCGGTGGCAGTGACACTAGTCTGATAACGAGGCTTGCCATTTAAAAGGCTACTGTGTTCGCACTTTGTCATGTTTCATTACAAACCACCCTCCTCCCATTGCCTATTTCAGAACGGACCGTAGCTGCCCAATCACAATAATAGCCCTGAACATTTCTGCATTAGAGTGAAGCGCTCTTGCAGTTCCCAATTTACCTTTGCTCTCCCCCTAGCCTCTAAATATTTATTTATTTATTTTTTTTTAAAAGCAAGATCAATCTTTCTACACAATTGCTCCGATTGTAATCTATTCCTGCTTGTAAAAGAAAGCTCGAGTTTGAAATAGAGCCATTCATCACAGAGTAAACAGCATAACACAAGGGCAAAGAGATGGAGCACAAGAATATTAAAACAAAAAGCTGCGGCTGAAGAGAACAGGAAAGTAAGTCTAACTGATTCAGTTTTAGATGGGCTACCAAAACACCAAGGATGTGACCATATGTCACATTTTTGGCACCTTCCCTTGGAGTATCTAGACAGTACTAAAAGGTTGAGATAAATTCAGAGTTTTTTTGATTGGGCAAAAGTAGATCCATATATAATATAGGCCTTTAATAGGCCTAGAATAGGCCTTTGCGGTCTATAGCCCCCTTCAAACCTTGCATTTTATTGTGGACAGTTCTAGTTAGGGCCTGATTGATATGGAATTTCTGTGGCCAATACCAATATTAGAATAAAGAATTCTGATAACTGATACATCGGCTGATAAAATGATAAATTTTCTCTGATTTGTTTTAAAATTAATAGCTGCTTTTGATTCATTAAATGTCATTAAAAGACTTGTTGCAGTGTTAATTTTAATGCAAATTTTTATTTAGTTTAGTCATAATTTAATCATCTCATTCTTATTAGTTTATAGTTAGTCTAGTTTTTGTCAACTAACTATAACAATTTAGTCTTTTTTTAGTTTTTTATGAAGTGAATGATCATAAAAGCTTAATAGACAACGTTGTGTCTAATGCTCGAACACAAATACAGCACTAGTACATTATTCACTAGTACATTATTGAAGCTACCTTTGAATAAATGTTGGGATAGCTTGCCTGCATATGTCCCTTCAGGTTTGTGGTGTTCTTCCTGCTAATGATAAATGTGCAGTTTTCTGCCGTGGTGTCAAATGTGTCCATATGTCACCCCTTCTTACCAAGCGTTAACATTGTTTCATATTTAAAAGCCATTCTCTTTTAATCGCCTGTTGTCTTCCCGTGGCTGAAAAATGTTTGCAATTGAATCACTTCCATTGTTTTGTTTAGTTTTAATTTATTTGATTATTTTTTTATTTAGTTTTTGGATAGAAAAAGTTTGTTGACAAAAACTATGACATATTATTATTTAACAAAATTAACACCGGTAACAAAGATGACATGCCCCTCAGTCCTGCTGTCCAGACTTCTGCTTAAATACAAATGTAACATGCTCAGTCATAAGGTTATTTATCATAAGTTAATTGTGATGCTACTATTTACACAATTCTACCTTAATTTAATTATCCACCTATGTATATTAGTAATGACATATGTTTCTAATTAAATTGAATTAAAAACTCCATTGTACAACAACTGCTCATTATCAAACCTCCCTAATTTAAATCAGAGTAAAGACACTAGTTTGTCTGGGTCTCCATGGTAACACCTGGGTGAGGGAATTATGAACCTCAAAGAAACTGTAGACTACATGATGTTAGCTTTCCTTTAGCTTGCTGCTAACGAAAAGCTATTTTCTCAACAACAATGAAGTGGGACAAATCTCTCAATACATTGTACTAATCGCTACCACCTCTTCCACTGGCCCTGTCCTGCATGGCTCACACGTGAGCGTGCAGCTGCCTGATCTCTCTGTGTCTGTGAGTGCGCTCCCTGCTTGTCATGCTTATTTCTCAGTAATACCAGAGGTAAAGGTAAAGATTAAGCAATATACATCTGTTAATTCCTATAAGACTTTTTAGAAGTAATAAAACTTGCACAAGGGCATAGCCAGGTGACTTTATGTTGCTGTGGAGGGGTGCTACTCTGAAATTAATGCAGTGGGAAACCTGCTGTTAACATTGGCGTATATCAACTTTGCTCTAATGGGCTGTATCTGCCAATAATATTGGTTGGTCCCTCGTTCTAACGTGGCCAGCCTTAATGCAATTGTTTAGTCTGAAGGGGGCCTATGAAGCAATAAACACATGCATGTCTTTAGACGATGGGGAGTAAAGAGTATCCCAAACCAATGAATAATCCATACAGATGAGCCCACTAGTTTCATTCTATGACACAGGAATTCTAACCCTTCTCCACTGTGTTACCCTGAAGAGATACTTTATTTAAGGACAATGCAACAAAATTTAAAATTTCAAGCTACTCTTTGAAAGTTACCATTTTAAACTGTGCTGTTCCCTACTGAATTGTGCCGCACTGCTTGGTTTCACTGGGCTTCAGGCCGACACAAGTCAACAAAAGTCTCTGGTGTTCTCGCTCTCCTCGGGAGCATGTGACATTTTGGACGGAGGTGTAGTCTTTGCAGGCCTAATTAACATTCCAGGTCGTGCCAGCTGGAGATGGACCCCAGTGCTGCCAGCTCTGTCCCGCCGTTCACCCGCGGTGTGTTCGTCCGTGCGTGCAGCGGGACTTCCTCTAAACACCGCTGCTCCCTCACGCCCTGAGCACTTTATTGTGTGATGCCGTGCACAGGCTCTGCCAGCGCCTCCTCAAGCGCTCCACAGTGGTCACTCTATTTGCCGCTCCCAGAGGTGTCAGACGGTGGTAACCATGACGACTGTGTCAGGGCTGAATTGTCTGAGGTGCTAAAGCCCCCGGGGCAGCACAGACAATCTACACGGATCTGTCGCGCTTCATGCACTTACTTTGCCAGGTCAGATGCAGTCCATTGACACAGCTGAAACAAATGTGTCCCAGGCACTCGGCCTTTTGTCAAATGAAGAATGCTCAAAACACTTGCACTTCATACTACATCTGCTTACCATGCCCACTACTGTACTGTAAGAAATACCAGGCAGACTTGCAAAGCGATTGTAAAAAAAAACTTAGCAGATCGACATACATGCTGTGGATAGGTCTCAAATGAAGCTGAAGTTATTTAAACTAAAAAAAAGTCCCAACAGCTAAATAAATACTCACAGGGGTGTAACTCACAGGTTTCATTTCAGTCAGTGTATATATACATGTTCAATAGATGTTTTCCATGTCACAAAGCGGACAATATGAATACAGATTTAGAGGACTAAGATTGATATAATAATGCTATCTGCTAGTTTAATCCAAAATATAGTCTAAGTGGCGTGTTGTATAAGTGGAAAAAAAATAAAATAACCACGTTGATTTTAGAATCTTTAAAGTCACACGTGCTAATGAGAGCCAGATCTCAATCCCACAAATCCTTAAAGAGCCATGAGTCTCAGTGCTGCAGTTTTCGAAGTGATCTGTAATGTTCCTGAGCTTTGACAGTGTTGTTGTTGGGTTTTGTGAGTCAGCAGAGACCATCCAGATATAGCAGCCTGCTTCAGAGAAATTTGTGTTGTGTTGTTCAGTCGGGATAAATATGAGATAAAAATACAGGGAACTTCAGTCTGACTTATTGTATTCTGACCCATCACTGTTTCTGCTGCACTGTTTTGTCAGCTGACATTATTCTTGCATCCACCTGGAAGTCAGATGTGCAGCATAAATATTCAAAATAAATGTGTCTTTATAAATTTGCATTAGGTTTAACTAGTGTTACATTTTGAATGTTATTTTTTTATGTATAGTTGTGTATCATTACTTCTCTAGTTATGATACAACAAATAATTTAGATAATTTAGATATAATAATAATTTATATATTTGTTAAAAGACAGTTTTCCACTTTAGTAGTGACATTGACAAGCATCCGTCATATAAATGTATAAGTGGATTTTGAGGGTCTGTTCTATATGTTTATCTGCTCTGCCTCAGTTTTAAAAGGAATACAAGGTGCAGAACCTGTGTATAAATAAACAAACTGTCAGGTCACTATGCTCTATCTCATTATGCGTGTGTATGTGTGTAGGTATGTGTATGTGTACATATGTGTATATATATATATATATATATATATATATATATATATATATATATATATATATATATATATGTGTGTACGTATATGTATATATGTGGGTTGTGGGTAGGTGTATGCATGTAAATATATTTTATATTTAGAACTTTGAGAAACGCATACAAATTCCAATCTACCTGTACTGAAATGTACCTGTGCAAATAGCAATAAACTTTAAACTTTCAGATACTGTGCTATATTAAATATTTTTGTCTTGCCGCCTTCACTTATCATCAGCACCTGGATGACTGTTTTGCATCATGAAATACTTTGCGATTCCCAGCCTTATTCTTTCAAATCTCTATTAGAGAGTCCTGGGCATAGATTTTGCAACCTCGATGTCTTTGGCAACAGAAAATGCATGCCTACCTGAATTTAGAGTAATTTGCTCATTTTATAAGAGCTGCTTCCAAGAGTTTGCAGGAAAATATGGAAAAATAGTGAGCACATACAGCACAAAGGAAAGCTTATAGCAGAAAATTGGCCCCAACAAAGAAAGTGTAGGTGTATAGACGGCAGTGTTGTATCTGTTGCGGCACAGGCTGGAGCTCAACTTGGGCTTAAAATGTGGTACCAATCTTTTTTTTGGATAAAAGGTTAAAAGCTTTTGAAGAAAGCCGGCGATGGAACAAAAATAAGAGTGACATATTTTCAAAAGCATGCAGACACTGAAAGGTAGAAACCAATAGGTAGCTATAGAGTTCCAGGTCATGTTTAATGCACAGTAAGGGTTCTTGCAGTTAATTTTCTCTAAAGGAAAGTTTGTGCATAAAAAATACCTTAACGTGTAGCCGCATACAACAATAATAATAATAGTAATGAATTGGATTTATATTGCGCTTGTTTCTTAAGGGGCTCAAAGCGCTTACAGGCCGTCCATTATTCACTCACTCCACAGTCACACTGGTGGTGGTAAGCTACAACTGTAGCCACAGATGCCCTGAGGCAGACTGACAGAGACGTTGCAGCCATTTTGCACCTACAGCCTCCCTGACCATCACCACATACATTCTTACACATTCATATGAGGCAAGGTGGGGTAAGTGTCTTGCCCAAGGACACAACGACAGTATGAATTGTGGGGAGAGTGGGAATCGAACCGCCTACCTTCCGGTTGAAGGACGACCGCTCTCTCACTGCCGCCCCAATACCTGGCTACATTCTCCGCCTTGGTTCAGAACTGTACAAAATAAGTAGAAATACAGTGGATAAATAAGCCTCTCATGGTGATGTACGGATGTGCTGTATTGTGATTTTATTCATCAGCTCAGCACTCACTTGCTTATCAGCGGTGCAGCCAACTATTGGACTGGTTAGATGACAGAAATGCAGGGCTTGCTGTGCTGGGCTCAATCTCTGAGCCTTGAACAATAGACGTGAAAATGAGAGTGGCAGCACTGGGTTGGGAAACTGTCACTCTGCTGAAAGATAGATGCCACACAGAGCTTTCTGAAAGTGGGGCAGCTCTCTGAAGGACAGCCCGATACGGGGGCACCACCAAATAGCCTTGCTTTTCTAGAACTTCAGAGAAACGGCCACCCAGATACATCTCTTCTTTCCATCTGAGTCAGCAGCTAATTTGTGAAGCATGCCAGGCTAATAAATAATAAGGGCTCTTGGTTTGAAGTGGGCATTCATTTTAGCCCATGGTCCTAAGATACCGATGAGGTAAGGCGTTGACAGTTGAAGTTTCAATAACTTAAAGTGTTACAAACCGTTCCTAATAAGTGTATAGTAACACTACTTTGGGACATTTTGGCTTTTGGTTATCAGAGTGCTCTGCTTTTTAAAGGGAGTTGCATGGCTCTGGCTTTATGTATTAAATGATAAATGGCATGAATTTTATATATTGCTTTTTAACCTACTAGGGGCTCAAAGCGCTTTACATCAAGCTTCCATTCACACACACATTCATACACCAGTGCCACAGACACTGGAGGCAAGGTGGGTTAAATGTCTTGCCCAAAGACACAACAGAATGAACCGTGGAGAGCAGGAATCCAACCGCCACCATTCCGGTTATAATCAACATCTCTACAACCTGATGTACTGCGCCCCAAATTAAAGATTGTTTTTACTGTCTACACTGCATTAAATATGAAGGCAGCAGTTGCTTTGTTTTCTTGTGAGGATGGGAGCCCTGATTGGGTTGTGAGTACTCAATGGAAAAGCCAAAAACATTCATTAAATCTAGGGGCCAAACTACACAATGATTAGTCAGTGCTGAACCATTATGGCAAAAGATGAAAGTGTTTTTATACACTACTTGTATCCGTAAAAGGCTTTATAAGACATTTAAAATGTCCTAAGTCAACAATGACGTAAAATGAAAGTAGTGGCACTGTGTGATTGAATCTTCTCATTAAGTTTTCTCTCTGTGGAGGGCTGTGGTGTAGAAAGGAGGGAGCAGATTAATGAAGACTCCTGCCGTGAGGGCTTGTCTCACCTATCATGCCTCCCCGAGAGTGGGCCTGGCAGACAGATGGGTTGAGGAATTGATCAGTGGAGAGGGTCCACAGAGACTGGCGCAGACTGAGAGGCTGTGTTTTAGTCGACATGAGAACACAATCAAGAGGATATCAGACAATGAAATGTCACCGGAATTTACTACCAATGGGGAAGAGAACGCCTATGTTAATAAGGAAACATTGCACAGAAATGATTGGGAACTGAGGTTAACATTCATATCTTAGTCTAGGTACAACTTTAGGTTAAAGCAAGTGTCATGATGTAGATTAGTATAAAGCTATACGGCTAAGCAAACCAGCGTGTTGCTAAAGCTAGCAGGCATGGTGAACGTAATACTAGTATATATATATATTTTTTTTTATTTAAGTTTTCAGTTTTTATTTACTTACTCACAATGATGAATGCAAATATGTGTACAGTGGTGCTTCATTTTCAACATTAGATTACTGTAGGAACTTCAAAACACGCTATAGTCGCTGGTCACTGACATGACCGTGATATCTGGACCTCCCCTGGTGATGGCTTTTGATAATTTCCCAACGGGGATATTGAAGGAATAATGATAAATAATAATAATAAAAACGATAAGATGTTTATGATTTAAACTTCATCTGGAGCTGTATCAGCAAAAAGTCGCCAGCTCTTCCAGACAAAAAACCTTTAGTGACTTTGTTAATGTTTGCTAATCGCTGCTCTGCTCCAATTAATTTTTCTTCATGTTGAAGTCCTTTCCCTGCATGTGTGTTGCATTTGCTGCAGTGCTGCCATAAAAATTTCATTATACTGTATATTGGCACTGCGTGTTTGACTCATTAACAAGTAGACACTCTAACACATGTTTGTATTGGGTCGGTATCAGATATATTACTGAATTGGTGCAGTCCTAAAGAAATACAGGGCTGTATAAATGATTATTCAAAACTGCAATAATACTTTGTGATATAGTTAGGTTGTGCAACCCTGGTCTATACTTATGCAGTTAGGAGCCCATTCTAAATTAGTATCCCATAAATCCATAGACTGTTGTAAAAGTATGCAGCAGTCCTTTGTGAATGCATCAGTTCTTGCTGGGTTGTGTAGGATGGGTACTGGCATGGAATAGATTTTGGTGATGGATGGCATCAATGGAACTGTACAGGTTTCAGCCTGTTGCTGAATCATAGCCTTCAACAAATTTTGTGGGCACAGCGAAGCCGTTGTGCTCTGTGCCCAGAGCCCAGGCCTTGGCTCAAAAACCCATCCTGCCACAGCGTGCATGCCAATTACCCCCACCTAGCTGCCAAGAACGAGCCACGCACAAAAATAAAGAAGTATTGCTCACTTGCTGAGGCAAACACTTTGCTTTAGTGTCCATTCTACTGCAAGCCATAGGGTGTAGAGACTGGCGCTGTGCAGTATCCTTTAAATGGCCCTAGAACTAATTTAATTAGACCTGTCACGGTCATTTTCCTTTACTTCGATAATTGTTTCCATAAGTGCACATCTTGTAACAGCCTTTCTGCTCGATTCACAGCGTCTTATACAACTTGTCACTTTATAGTGTTTTGTAAGTGGTGTGTGGGCTGTTGATGTATCCTTAAAATATTGGGCTCACTGCAAAATGTTCAGCCTGAACGCACAAACTAAACTTTTCAATTTAGAAAGAACTTGAATGTTAAATTAAATCTTACTTGTTAATATTTTTTGATGCAAGCATTCTTAATTAATCAGGCTTGGGCTTGTGATTGAAATCTGAAGTATTTGTGAGTAAAGATACAGTTCAGATTGCTTTCATTATACATTCAGGGGTTGTACCAAGAGGGACAAAGAAAGCAGTCATATGTCAAAATAAATCAGTGTTAATACTTTCTCTGTAATACAGACTTGCCCTAACAGCAGTTTTAGCATGCACTTTCATATCTCTCCAGAAAGAACAAGAGTATCCACCCACCACACTTTTATAACTTAGGACCGTTTCTGATTGAAAAAAATGGTAGTTATCAAATGTAAGTCTACTTTTCACAGTGAATGCTATTGGGCACACTTTATCACAGGGTTTTCTAAATCAGCCCAAAAATGTAGCATTTACCTAGCTCCAGTTTTAAGTACTAATACATTTCCTAATAATTTTATATTCATCACTACTGCAGTGTTGTGTATGTTAGTTCTGCCAGAAAATAAATACCAGACGCCCACGGATGACCACAACAAGCTCAGGAATGTAAAGCACAGTGAGGGTAAGCATATCACAGCGCTGTGGTGTTTTAGGATCCATTTCTCCTTTTGGCCTTGTTAATACCTTGCAGCTCCTCTGGACGTCCTGTATTGATGACCTGTCCTAGTGGACGTATGTACTGTAAAGAAGCTGAAGCAAACATTGTTCAGACACCACTGTAGGTTGAGCATAGCAGCATCATGTAAGTAAATGGTGATATAGAAGCTATGTGTTATTTTAAGCTACACAGAACCCAGTGGAAATTTTACTAACTCCTGTTTAAATAGCTACAACTGCCCTGACGGGACAAACTAACCACTGTTTTTCATATTGTTTGTTTTTGAATGCACAATCCTGCTTTAAAGCTCATGACATATGTGATGTCATAAATGTATTTTTAGGTGAAACTCTGAACTAATCAGACCTTTTTCAACACAAATTAGATGCTCCCTGTCAGCTTTCTTTTTAGTTAAAATTACCTCTTTTGATCAAACTGGCTATGCAATGTCAACTCAGTGTCACAGCTCAAAGGGTCACTTAGTAACGGGCAATCAAAAACACTGTTGCCCTCAAACTTAAAACCCTTACTCCTGGGCACACTCGGTAGCAGCTGCTATAGAGTCTGCACAGTGAGCTATTCTCAACAGTTTGCATATCAGACACAGGCTTAATGCAATAGACTGATTGTTTGTGCTGTCTCGCCAAGTAATGTAATGTGTGTGTTTGTGACAGGGAAAATTAGACTATGGTGGGCCACCAAGTTCTCTTCAGTGAATATAAAACACTGGTTTATCTCCACATTTTAAAAAAATTCTTTTTAAGGCTCATTTTGTAACATTTTAGCCTCGGTTTTTGTTTAATTCATTCCATCTTGAACTGGGAACCTGGAGTAAACTCACAATCTACTTTTCTTCACATTTAAAATCGCCTCCCAAAAAGACGCTCCCCAGGGAACTGTGCACCCTTTTAGAGTGTGACAGAGGGATTCATGAGTGCAGCGTGTGACCTCGGACCTGTAGGGCTCTGTATTGCATTAAGATGAACGCGGCCATCCCACCGTCGGATGATAAATTGCGAGCTCCAGGAGAGGCCCGGCAATATGTAAAAGAGGAGCCGGCAGACATGACTACCATCCATCAGGCGGCCTCTTTAATGTTTTAAAGAAGAGCCTATGTTTACATGTTACAGCAAAAAATAAATAAATCTGGTGCTTCTTCAGTTAATCCTGCTTCTTATCAAGAGCGCATTAATAAAACATTTAGGCATGCGTTCAGAGCTCTCCCACTGTGTAATCAGCTGTCCACACTCAAGTGCAACATGCAACATTTTGTCTTGGCACGTCAAAGCTTTGAAGGACTTTATTGCCAAGGATAATTAAGTCTTAAGCAAACATTATTGAGCTTTTTTTTTTATCTTTATTTGGTAATAGACTGGCTAAATATGAATAATGTGGCTGATCTCCAACCCCTGTATATGTTCCAAGGTGTTTTCTGCTCTGACCTTTCCTGTTGCTACCCTCTCATTCTCTCTACATGTGTCCGTGCGGCGGTGACAAGGTTGTGCACCGGAAGCTCAGCCTGCCCACTTGCTCCCCAGCTGCTCGACGGACAAATGGCACCTGCTCTGTCAACGGTATTCAAACTGTGACGGAAGAGTGCCAACTTAACTACCACCTTTTATGTTGTAGTTTTATAGGTGGATTTTCAGTCAGACAGAAATGGCACTGGTTGAGATGGCCAGAGTCTGACTTATCTAGACTTTTCTTAAGAGTATAATTGCAGATAAAAAAAATGGGAATTGCATACGGTTTGTAGATTGAGATTTTGGTACGGTTTGTGACTGGCAAGATTATATCACGGTTTACAATAGGGCTATTAGTAAATTCAGTTCTCTCAAGGATCACCCAACATTTGTGCTTGTAGGTCCTCAAAACGACCCCACACTGAGGCCATACTTTTACATCATTTACAGCCATGTGTTATGGTTTTCATGGTCAACCACAACTGGAATGGTGGACCACTTTCCGTCTTTTGTTTCTAGTGGTGTGTTACCACTCTAAAAGGATTGAAGTTTCTTACCTTGTCTTGTTTTTTTTAGGTTATTGCAGTCCCAGGGATTGTTTGCTCCAGGCCTGGGTCCAGTCGAGAGCTGATGCTGCACTGACACTGTTTTTTCAGGTATGGAACCATTACTTGTCCACTCAAATTAATAATTTTATCATATCATCTTAAACTGATGTTACTTTACACAGTTTTTCATTGTTAAGGTGGTTTTAGGTCAATGCCTCAGTTGCAAGTTGTTGAGTTGCTGGATGCTCTGGGAGTTGCTTACTGCTGTATCTAGCCCTAGACATTTATATACTCATTTATCTAAAAGTAGAAGTTATGTATGTGTGCTCATTTTAAATTGTAGTTATCAGATGCATAATCAAGCAGTATGCTGAGATAAGTTTTCTATTGAAGCTAAATGGTAGGTGAATGGTTCACTAGAGACATTAGAGGATCATCACAATGTACTTAAATGCTGCTTACCAAAACTTTTAACTCTGAGAAACTGGGCGCTTTAACCTCTTGTGAGAATAGAAGCATGTTGGGTTTAGGACTTGTAGCAGGGTCTTTCTGTGTGGCGGAACATGATGCATACTGAGACGTCAGATAAAGAGTGTGGAGTTATGTTTAAAAAGTAACTCAACATAACTTCCCTAAATGACTGTCTTCAACTGCAGTGCAGCAAACTCATGTTGTCCTGTGAAGTCCTGAGCTTATGTATATACACTCACTGGCCACTTTATTAGGTACACCCGGCTAGTACCAGGTTGGACCCCATTTTATGTTCAAAACTGCCTAAATTCTTTGTGACATAGATTCAACAAGGTGTTGGAAACATTGCTTAAAGATGTTGGTCCATATTGACCTGATGGCATTACGCAGTTGCTGCAGATTTTTCTGTGATGCAAATCTCCCGTTCCACCACATCCGTAAGGTGCTCTATTGGATTGAGATCTGGTGACTGTGGAGGCCATTTAAGAAAAGTGAATTTGTCAGAAACCAGTCTGAGATGGTTTGAGCTTTGTTACATGGTACATTATCCTGCTGAAAGTAGCCATCAGAAGATGGGCACACTGTAGTCATAAAGGTATGGACATGGTCAACTCGGGTAGGCTGTGGTGTTTAAACAATGCTCAATTGGTACTAAGGGGCCCAAAGTTGTGCCAAGGAAATATTCCCCACATCATTACACCACCAGCAACAGCCTGAACCATTGAGACGAGGCAGGATGGATCCATGCTTTTCTGTTCTTTACGCCAAACTCTGACCCTACCATCTGTATGTTGCAGCAGAAATCAAGACTCATCAGACCAGGCAACGTTTAGCCAAGCTTCTCTACTCCAATTTTAGTGAGCATGTGTTAACTGTAGCCTCTGTTTCTTGTTCTTAGTCGACAGAAGCGGCACCTTGCGTGTTCTTCTGTTGCTGTAGCCCATCTGCTTCATGGTTCAAAGTGTTGTTCAGAGATGGTATTCTGCTTTACTTGGTTGTAACGAGTGGTTATTTGAGTTACTGTTGCATTTCTATCATCTCTGACCAGTCTGCCCATTCTTGTCTGACCTCTGACCAACAAGGCATTTTGTTCACACAACTTACTTACTGGATATTTTTTTCTTTTTTGGTCCATTTTCTGTAAACCCTAGAGATGGATGTGTGTGAAAATCCTAGTAGATCAGCAGTTTTTGAAGGATCAGCCCTTCTTGCACCAGCAACCATTCCAGTTTAAGTCACTTACTTCACTTAAAGTCACTTAAATCCCCTTTCTTACCCATTCTGATGCTCGCTTTAAACTTTAGCAAGTCGACTTTACCACATCTACAGTGGTGGAAAAACCGTTTTCGGACACCCTTAAAACTTTAAACAATCATGAAATATTTGTAAAAAAAAAAAAAATTTTTTTTTTTTGTTTCAAAAGATGTGGCTGCATTAGACAGATGCAAACTAATAAAAATTTAATTAAATTCCTGGCAGTTTTAACATGTCAGTTCGAAACATTGTCGGTATCAACGTCAAAAATTAACCATCACATTAATATTTAGTAGACTTAAAGAGTGAGTCTTAATGCAATATTTGGAGTGTCTGAAAACCTCCACCACTGTAGACGCATAAATGCATTGAGTTGCTTCCATCTGATTGGCTGATTAGCAATTTGTGTTACCAAGCAACAGGTGTACCTAATAAAGTGGCTGATGAATGTAATGGTATGTCTAAATAAAAATCTGTGTTTATTTGGCAAGATACCTG
Source organism: Neodontobutis hainanensis (assembly GCA_024349245.1). Taxonomy (NCBI): domain Eukaryota; kingdom Metazoa; phylum Chordata; class Actinopteri; order Gobiiformes; family Odontobutidae; genus Neodontobutis; species Neodontobutis hainanensis. The sequence goes on from JALDNG010000187.1 coordinate 2,232,227, forward strand.
TTCTTGTCAAATGGAAAGGTGCCCTGTCACTCAGAGTTACACAGTGGAGGATCTGGTGAAATGTGTCTACAAAAGTGGAATTATTCTCACTTTTTCATGTCAGGGAACATCTAAATGACTTGAAGGCTACACTTTTTTTGTAGACTTCATTAATAACAGGAAATAAAGTGACGCCATCATGTCACACATAATTGCAGCAGACTGGTTCCGGCTGTTGCCTACTGTTCTGTCAGAGGTAAGAAACCAGATGCAGACCGAGTGCATGTTTGTGTTTGTTGACTCCTCGGGCAGCAGTGTAGAGAGGCCCTTTAGTGTTGCTATGGCCTGTAATTGATTTGTTACTGCACTAATGACGGTTATAACATTGAGTCGTTGGCTGTGATGATCCAATCATTGTGGCTGTTTGGAGGAGCTTCTCCCGAGGCGCTCACACTCCCATCCCAATATGAATCCTGAGTTGTGTATGAAATCCGTCCGAGCATGGAGGATTTACTGCACCGAGCGGAGCAGTCCAGGCTGTATTTCTGCGCCTTGAGCCGACGAGCAATTGCCTGCTGAAAAGCACTGCACTAAAGGTCAATAAACAAGGACTGGCTTATTGTGTGGCAGATTGAAAAGGAAATAATTTAGCAGCGTGAAACAAAGGGGTGTGTGTGTCGACATGGTTGTTGTACGCGAGAGAAGGCTGCAAATCTTCCAGTCGACCTGTCGGAGTGAGTCAGCCTACAGGACTGTGAAATGACACACCGCGGGGCTTCACCTGGGGCCCTGCAAAACCTCTCACAGACTTTCCATTCACGCCAATGCTTCCTCAATTTACCTTTTATTTCTCTGACAACTCAGCTTTACTTTGCTCTTCTTGAAATCCACCTTCGACACCTCTTTCAGCTTCTCCAACTCTCAGAACGTCTGCTGCCCATAGTCTTTCTGATTTTTTTTTATTTGGATTCTGTTTCTTCTTCTGACACTACTGACTGTAGTAACAGCAGAACGTTCACTTGTGTTTTAGTCACTGAAACTAAAGTATAAACAATTATTTTTCAGTTCTTTTATCTAGTTCTTTGAATTAAATTAGTTTTTGTGAATTACAATCACTGTTTACAAACAGCAGAGAATTATTTAGAACTATTTCTGGACCTTTTAAAATGAATATAAACATGTTAGCTTCCCCAGGAATCCCCAGTTCTACCCAGATTATGGAACTCATACTACTACTACTACAGTTGGATTTATGTGGCTTGGCTATCTTAAAGAAAAAAAAAAGATCTTTTAGCTTATTGATGCAGTTGTCTTTGTGTTCATTAGGGATGCAACAATACAGCCAGAAAATGACAAATAAAAAATACACCTGTGATGAAGCATTGGCATTAGTAATGTGTGACTCTGATTCTAATGTAGGGTGCACGTGGCAGAGTGATTAGCACTCCTGCCTCACAGCAAGAAGGTTGTGAGTTCAAAACCCAGCTGACCCAAACATTCTCGGCAGACTCCAGTCTTTCTGTGAGGAGTCTGCATGTCCTCCATGTGTTACTGTGGGTTCTCTCCGGGTACTCCGGCTTCCTCCCACCGTCCAAAGACATGCATGTTTAGGTTAATTGGCAACTCTAAAGTGTCCCTAGTGAATGAATGTAAGAGAGAATGGTTGCCTGTCAAGGTTTGTCTCTATATGTCAGCCCTGTGACTAACTGGCCACTGTCCAGGGTGTACCTCGTCTCAGGCCCAAAGCTGCTGGGATAGGTTTCAGTCACCTGCGACCCCTTACGGGACTAAGCAGTAGAAAATGCATGAATGAATGATTCTGATGAAGAACATCTACCTTTAGAGTCTTTTCAGCCGAGTGAAAGTGAGAATGAGTGAGAGCGCGTGTGTAACTTGGACAGCGGCGGCGCTGCTTGTGCCTCTCTCTGTAGCTGCATAAAGCACACTCCGTTTGTCCCACACTTTGCCCAACATCAGTGAAAGAAACGGGAGGAAACTAGTCGCTCTGTCCACGGTAGTGACAGTGAGGTTGGGAAGGGAAGCCGTGTGCACGTAGCACCTGCTGCTTTACCTTTAGCACAGGTGATAGAAGCCAGGGCAGGTGTACGCCGTGGCCGAGGTAGTGACAGGGAGGTCGGGAATAATGCAGCTTACAGTGACAGTCGTGTGGGAGAAATCCGTGTTGTTCATCCTGACTAGTTATAGTATATTAGAAGTTGTAGTTGTACTGTAGTTTACTAATGTTCATTAGTCTGTATGTACTGTAAATAACATAATGGCCAATATATAGTGCCATGATATGCAAATTAGATGCATTTTGGGACAAACCAATTAAATAGAACATAATCATACGTGATTAATAATAAAATATCTCCTTAAGGAGTTTAAAATGCTTCTTTTTTATTTTATAATAAAATGACAAATTCATTACACCCTCTGAAATACAAATACAATTTTAATCAAAGTAATCACATTGTAATAATCACATTTAGTTAATTTAAAAAATATGCATATTTACTACCCTCTTTAAAATGCATTTGTTAATCTAGTGTTCTTTTTTTTATACAGTTTATAAAAATAAGAAAAACCCCACTAGATTAATAAAAAGAATACAAATAAAATGATTGTTAGATTAGTCAACTAATCGAAGAAATATTTGTTAGATTAGTCGACAGAAAAAATTATTGTTAGTTGCAGCTCTAATACCTTGTTGTTTTGCTCACGGTTTTTGTTTTGTACAGAAGACTTTATGGATTATCAATTATTAAATTATTTTATTTATAAGTTAAACTAGGCGTACTAATTGTGTGGATTTTAAAGAGACATAGGCTGTTTTATTTTCGAAATGTCTTTCTGTCTTTTATTTTTCTAATAAAACATATAACACAAAGTGCTTCTACAGTAAGTGCAGTAAATGTCTATCCCATCAATACAAGGTGAAGACGTTTTGTCTCTTAAGTCCAACAGACTTGATCCTCAGAACTGATTAAGTATCTTGGAATTAGATACGAAATGCCTCACCTTGAAAACTGAGTCCAGCTGATTGTGCTTTAATCTTTTCTTCAAGATGACCTGGATGACTGAGAACCTTCAGACATCCCATTAATACTACAAACTTATGCTAAACCTCCACATGGAAGTCTGAATTATTGATGCGCTTTTGATTTCTGGTGCAATATCATACTGTTCTGGCCCTACTTTCTGGTTCACTGTACTTTTTCTGGGATGGTAAAGTGATGGATGATGGTAAGTGATTGATCGTCATAGTGTGGGCATCAGTCAGGCTGACAAATGGAAGCCCTTAACTTGGAAGGCCATTAGCAGGGCCTTGGCAGAAGCGTAGCTGGGGCCAAATCCCACTGATTTCCATGAATCTCTGTTCCAAAGCACAAATACTCACCAGCCTGTGCCATGGCAGTGGGTGTCAGCACCACCTTGTGTCCCTTCTGGCCCTGGCCGCCACCAGCCTGAGTGTTGACACAGAGTTGAGCCCCAGCCCATTACCCAACAAAGCTCCCCAAGAAACATGGAGGGGACAGACTGTCTCTTCATCTAACTGTAATGAGTCATGAACCAGGCCGAAGGCTCAGTCGGAGCTGGTTCTGAGTTCTATATTTAGATCCACATGTGTTTACATTCAGTCAACACTGCTGCAATGATTCAGACTGAAACTTGGAGCGAAAGTAGTTGTCGCCCAGTGAGCATAGGCTTCAAATTGAATGCTATGCAGAGTCACCTCTGCATTACTGCAGCACAGATTCTGTCTCTGAGCATTTTTTATTCTAATTGGCTATCATTTGCTTATCAAATATTAAATGGGAATGTTCTGCCGTTATCTTTAGCGCTTGGACCATCTGGTAGTAATTTTGTTAATGAGTTGTTAACGAGGTGCAGAGCGTGGCATTTTGACATTACCAAGCGTCAGTGACAATTTTGTATAAAATTTATACCACTATCTAACAATACTGTTTCATTTTGGCCTTTTAGCAGTTCATTCATTAAAGCATGCATTTACACTATAGCGTAGTACTTGGTATTGAGTCCAGTAGTTTAGTAGATAATGTTGGGTCATATTATTGATAGAGCAGTCTATCTCTGATTCTCTACTTCTGACTTTCAATTATGACTTATATTTTTCTTTTGTGCAGACATAGCAGTTGCAGAATCTAGTGTGTAATGAATTATCCTTTCCACAATCAAGGGCCATTTTGACTATGTTGACTACCTGATTTGAGGACCTAGGTTTGATTGCTTCAGATTCTTTGAAGCCATATAAGTGGGCAGTTAAATAGTCCAGCGGTAGTCATATTTTGCTGATTGAAATGAACAGTGTAAAACGTAGCTGAACAGTGTTACAGAAATACTTAATTTGGTATTTCATAAGTTCATATTGTGCAAGACTACAGTGTTGTAAATATGTTTCATTTCCATTTTCTTTAGTTAAACATACTCTCTTGTGTTCTTGCCATTAAAGAGTTGGTGTATTCTGATATAGTCATGTCTTATATCAAGGATACCCACAGTTTGGCTACCCAACCTCTTGATCACTGTGCTCCAATCAAGCTGGTGAAAAAACAAAATCTCAGTACTTGGAAATCACCAGGCCACAGACATTTGTCCCATTCTGAGCAGGAGTACATATTTCTTTGCAAATATGCTATTTGACAAAGAGCAAGTCTGGAGAATTTGGATTTGGAATTTTATTTTCTTTGCATTAATGATGCAGCTTCTTTGACAGCACAGGGTGATGGGCAAAGCGCCCGCCTTCACCAAGGCAAAATTGCATTTGGAAGACATCTCCAGTTTCAGCTTGTTTTCAATTTGTCTTTGTTTTATCAACAGTTTAAAGGAACCCTTTTGGTTTGAAGAATATAAGAGAACTTCTCTGCTGGGAAGAAAAGGGGAAGGGATCTTAGCTTGTCCAAATGCAGTGCCAGAATTTGGCAGCTACAGTTTCTCTAAGATGAAACCAAATCCACCAAAGGGCTGTCTTAGAAATGAAGATGAAGAGTCATTTGCAGTGGTGGAAAAAGGTTTTCGGACACCCTTAATATTTTACACAATCCTAAAATGTTTCTGGAAATTTCTTTGTCTAATGCAGCCACACCTTTTAAAAACACAAATACAAATTATTTATTTTTGGGTTGTTTACAAGAAAAATTAGGAACTAAATTCTTGACAGTTTCAATATGTGAGTTCTCAGCATTGTCGATATCAAAGTCAACAAATAACAGTGTGTTCAAAACTGAACAAAAAATAATAAACCATTGCATCATCAAATGAATATTTAGTAGTCCTGAAGATGTGATTCCATGATTAAGAAGTGATTCTTAATGCAATATATACAGTTTATGTAGATGGGAATAGTAGACAATAAAAACATTTAGAGAAACCTGATGATAAAGAAGAAAGAAGCTGTTGGAAATATACTTGTTTTGTGAATTAAATGTCAAGATTTACATTTTAGTCTTTCAGTAAATCAATTCTTTGGACCTGGTGAGCTTTCCTTAAGGCAGGCGGTTGTGGACCGCTCTGGTGACTAGTGATGGCACTTAATAATTTTGGTGAGCCACTGTAATTAATGCAATGCAGCTAGAATGTAATGGACTTATTTGATCAACAACTGAAATGGCGTATTTGGTATTATAGTAGCCCCATGAGATGTAACAATATGACTGATCATCTGCCACTGGCATTAGCTTGTTGTTTGTACAGCCATCATTGTAAGACGCACAGCTCTTGATTTCATGAAAATAAAACTGTTGCTCATTACAGAAACACATGTGTATGACTAAGTATTCCATCTGTGCTTTATTGTTTTTTGCAAAAGAATGTTGTGAAGGGATTGGATGTGACTATATCTCACCATCAGTAATTGCCTCTTAAAGGTGCGTTACCTGACTCCAGCCTTTGTTAAACCATGAGCCATTGGCTCAAATGGAACTGTTAGTGAGGAGCGACTTGGGATGAGGAACTATCTCAAAACCTCCCTTTTTCCTCCTACTTCACATGCACGCCATCAAGCACGTCTCTTACGCGTGCACACAATAAGGCACATCCCCTTTTCTGAGAATGTGATAGGCAATGAATGGGCGAGCCGCTCAGGAAAAAAAAGGCTTCTTGCTTCTCGGTTTTGCTAAAATAAAAAACACTGGTGAAAGTTGTACACAACACAACATACTTTATGGGATTTTCACTTAAAAACAAAAAAAATAAGTTGGGTACAGGAGTAAATTAAAAACAAACAATGGGTGTTAGTACCTTGTCGCAAATCTTTTGCATTAAAATCAGGGCTTAATAAAAGTGTGCCAATTTATTGTAATTGCATATCCACAATAGCTATATTCATGTTAAGATGAACCAATAAAGGTATAGCATTCATCTTACAGAAATTCATACTTTCCAAATCAAATAAATATTTGTACAATTATATTTTGATGTAGCAAAATTGTATACTAGTTGCACTAGTCTTTACAGTGAAATCCAGCGTGGTTAGTTTTTGATCAATTTAAATACAATCAGTCATTTATTCTTACAAAAGGGAAATTATTGTATGTCATATAGTTTTTCTAATATTCCACACAGGTTTTCCTAATATAAAGCATACCATTAGATTTAAACAAATTTAATGAGTTTTTCTGTAACATGCCAAGTTAATATATATTAAAATAATAAACAATTTGTGTAAATGAAAATAGATTTAAGAGCTTGGCATAAATAAAACCTAGAACAACACAATGCAAGACTGAAGATGATGATTCAAGTCTAAGAGCTTCTAGTAAATTGCTGCTGTGATTCTAATGAGTTGCTAAACAAAAAAACTGGAGCGTCTGCTGTTTGGACTAAGTGTTGCCTCACCGCCGCAGATGCCGGTGCGTGAGTAGTGCTGAGCGTGTTTTGAAATCTCTCACCCCTGTGTTGACACCTGAGTGACACGCAGGTTGGGAGAATGCTGCTCAACAGGAAGCGTTGTGATGAAAATGTGGAGATAACATGAGGAATGTGGCCCCGCGTGTGCTCAAACAAGCGCATCTGCTAAAGAGTGCCACTGAGGAGCTTTAAACTCACAACTGACAGCACTCGATCTGGATAAACATATGGAATATATCATTGAAGAGTGGGCTTGAAACAGCACTCGGCTATTTGAGGGACTATTAAGTGTAAGTGTACCATCTTCAATATGTTGGCTTTTCTCTCTCAAAATTGACGCTAAAGCTAATTTTATTTAATTTTTTTAACATTTTAATTTGCTAACTGCTTTAACAACACTAATATTACCAGCAACAAAGAAGTTTTCTTTGTTCAGCAGTCAAGTGATGTTGGACATGTGGTGCATGATTTTAAACGTCAGGAAAAAAGAGCAATAGACACTAGCAATAGCAATCACTACAATAGCATCTGATTGAAGGTTAAAGTTAAAAGGGCTTTGTTCCACTGGAACTGATTAGACATTTTATTTATTTATTTTCCAAAGTGGGGATGTCTACAACATAGACTGCCATGACGTTATTGCAGTTCAAGCAGTTCTGTGCAAAACCAATTGCTATAGTTCACAACGCGACAACAAATTTGTGTTTTAAATTGTGCAGTCCCAGTAAATGCAGTGTATTGTAGACCGTGTGTATATTTTATTTTTGCTGTGAGTTGACCTTTATAAATATGAACTGTAACAAACAACTGTAGCCCTTCATAAAATAGTTCATTTCAACACAACCACAAACTTTTTAATTTAGAAAATGCCTTTCATAGTTTTTCACTAACCTACCATTTTTAAAACAGTACATTGATTTTATTAAAATGTTGGTATTATCTTACCTTTTGAGGAAACAAGCCATATTATTAGCACATTTGCAAGACACAAAGGTTTTTTGAGTCCCTTTTTATACAAGTGGTGTTGATTGGCTATCCGCTCAACATCATACAACATAGGAAAACATGCTAATGAAAGCCCTACTTTTTACTTTAAAATATATATCTTCAAAATAATTCCTCTTTTATTGGGTGTCTATTCTGAAAAGTGGAATATGGTTGCTTTATCCATAAACACTGGCTATGTTAAAAATGTTGTAAAATGCACCTACAACTTGTTTGAAAAATAACATTGTTGGTATTTGAGTACATTTAAAATATCTATAGGCATTTTTCTTAAAACATCACTATCAATTCACTTTGATTTTTTTATCAATGAAAAATAAACTAAAAGCCACCAAGCTGAACATTTAACACTCGGTAAAAAAAAAAATTTTGTCACTGTTGACCTTTGACCGCTTATCTATTTTTTTTATTTTTTTATTTCATTTTTTTAATGTTTTAACACCGTGGGCTCTTCCTGAGCTAATAGGTTTGACAGTGTCCTTGCAGCAAAAAATAAATAAAAATAAAATAAAACTGTCCATTTGTTGGAGTTTTGAGACGGTCTACAATTTCATCTCCAGTGTAGAGATTTTGTTTACTGATGAGCTCTGTGGCGCCGGGAAATGGGCAAATAGAAGCTTAGAGTGTCAGTGGGAAAAAGGAATAGCGTTGACAAGGCAACAGGAGCTCATTATCTCGTGGTCTATGCCGGTCCACGGTGAACCATTGATGGGCGGCGGAGGAGAGTTCTGAGCAGACAGATGGGCTTTCACTCTGCGCCCTACACAAAAGACCATTGGGCAGGAATGAGGCGTTCGGAGAAATGACATGTCAGCGCTGTAATCCTGGATTACCTGTCTGTTCGGTCCTCCTTCACCGTAAGGCAGCATGTCGCATATTCCACATCAGACAAGATAACGCAGCACTCGGCCTATACTGCTGTGAATCTGGGTTTGATGTCTTTTGTAAAGGCACAAACAGTATACAGCAGGACCTCCTACAATGTCTGCAACACGCTGTCAGGGATTTAAAGGCATCAATTTGTGGCGATGGGAACCAAAAAGTGAAACATTGGTCTGAAAGGTAGGGAATGTTGTTTTAGACAGCATTTGCTTCACAGGTTTCATGAACCCATTGCTTCTCAGATCTCCTCTTGTCTGGCTTGATTCATAACTCGCAGATTTACAGATATGTCTTTCAGATCTGCTACAGTTGTTATTGTTTAGTAAGATGGTGGCCAGGTAAATGCACTACAAATGTTTCTTAAGATGGTATGTAGGTGGAAAAACAAACTATGGGAGAAAAATAACTAAAAGAAAAATAATGCAAAATAAGTATAGTGTGTTGAAGTTTACACACAGTTGCACACAGTTAAATGTCAGTTTCTTATTTTTGGACTCAAACAAAAAATGTAGACTGACTATTTTTAAGCTAAATTCTGTTAAAGGGCAACTTTGACTAGAGCCGTTAGCGTTAGCAGTATTTATCCCTGTAGAGAAATAACTTTCCCGTGTCCTCCATATTTTCCAATCTAAAGGCAGGCCTTCACTGATTTTTAAAGTGTTTCAAACAGAACCCCAACTCGCGCTATTTGAGCAAAACACATACGAGGAGCGTGTCGGCGGGGCTTAATTGACTCTCGTAATCCCCTTCGCCCCGTTCACAGCAAGACGAGGATGAGTAACAAATCTCAAACTCGACCTGAATCAATAATTGTCGCACGGCCAGAAATTGGGTGAAATTCAGGGCGAAAATTGCAGTGTTCGCCCGGCCAGTACCATGATCCTAATCGGCAGATTAGACAAGTAGACCCCTTTCAGTTGATCTAGACTCATCTAGACACATCTATATACAACTACAACAAATCCAACTAAGCTGTTAACATGAAGCAGTTGTTTGACTCAAGAATTGAATGATCTAGGTTTAGCACAATTTTATGTTCACAAAAAACAGCCAACAGCACTAGTTTGTAATAGAAACATTCAGATGAGTCAAAAGTTATAGTGTTGTCTAAAAACTATTTTACTGAAACTAGCCTCAGGCATATTGTCTATTGCTCTGCACTTTGTCTGATATTTTTTTGCAAAAATTAAAAAAGGGTTCCTATATGTTTGACCATATCTAAGTATTTTGCTAACTTTACTCACCTGGTCATGCACGGTTTACCTTAAATATATGTGCTGATTAATTTCTCTAAGATGTATCTATCCTACTGTGTCCAGAGGCAGTGGTGCCTGTTGGTACTGCACCCCTAGAAAGCCAACCAAGATGGAACAGAAACAAGACTAATTCTTTGAAGAGAATTTTAAAAACAAGGATGTCTGGCCACAGTGATTTTGTCTAACTAGAATTACCAATCTAAACAGACATAGCAGTTTATGAAGAAAAATTGGACTAGATATTTAGTTTCATTCCCTTGCCATGTGATTTCTTAAGTGTAAAAACTACTGAGACCACGAGAGCTGTTTACTTTCTTTTGTCTGCTGGTACTTACCCAGGGCTATATCTAGTGTTTGGAAAGGGGAGTGGGGAAAGGTGTTTTGGTGTTTATCCTCTTCATGATTTTCATGATGTGACAGCCTGCAGAGTGTTTGAATTATACATTTTTTGTCTCATTTAGCTGGCACAAATGGTTCCAGTCTGATTTGACATGTTGGTTTGAGGACTTTGTGTATCACATGACTCAGCGTCGCTCTCAAGTTAACTTTATGATTAGATGTTTCCCTAATTATCTAATTATGACTTCAGCAAAATGTGAAGGCTGACATTCTGATTTCAAACAAAGATTAAAGGTGTGTATTTGAAGTCGTATTTGCGTCAACATAGATTTTTCATTGGGAACAACTACCACTTTGCAGAGATGTAGACTACATCAAATAAATCACAGGCAAACTCGTGATCTCCTTAAGCCATAGTTTGCTGAGAGCATGTTTACATATAGTGCTATATTCCTTTTTGTCCTGTAAAATTAGAAAGTAGATCTGCCATAGTTTGAGTCTACTCTAGTTTGAGTTTTCATCATCTAAGGTGTTATTTTTCTTTTATTTTCTACGTTTTTCTTTTTTTTTTTTTAAGAATAATATAGATCACTACATATAAACATATAAATACAACTTGGGCTGTGGTAACATGTGTGAATGTTATTAAATATTGCAATCCTTTTTTTAAAATTAATCAAGTCCTGGAGAATGTCCTGAAAAAACTACTTTGGAGTGTTTACACATCTTGGATCACTGCGATTTGTCAGCTCATATGATGCTTGTGACATTTTCCAATTTAGCTGTCAAAATTGGAGAAGGACAAGAGAAAGAACCAATACATATTTAACACACACACCGTGTGGGCATGTAGAATTCTGAAAGACTGAATAAGGCAAATGAACACAGTCATACGTCAAACTTATGTTGCTCAGTGGGAAGGGAGACAATGGTGCTGGTTGTAAACTAGGAGTGTGGCAACAAAAGAATGTCAGTCTCTGTTTGTCCTTCATTGACTCATCCAACCACAATGTTTATAAATGAACTCACAGAATACATCTTAGTATATTTTAGGAGATGTGCCCTTTTAATATGCCACTTGGTGCATAGACAATATAAAATAAACAATTTATACAAATGGGTTCAAATACGCTTAAATATGTTGAATCTGCCTTTCTTTCCACATGTTCCTGTAGGCCCAAAATATGTGCAAATAAATACTGATGATGTAAAAGTGGGTCCAGCCACCTGCAAACCCTAGTGTGATGCATAGAAGATTCATCAACATTAAACACTTTCTCCTTAGAAACAAGACCCATAATGTACCCTCACCTTTGTGAGGGTGAAGTAGCAGGCTGTTTTTATTTAATTCTTATATTAAATAAATAAAAAAATAAATGGCATGTCACAGACATTCATCTTTTGTATCCTTAAAGAATTAAATTGTGGTTTGACCATGCTGTGGTATTGATTACCTATATATATATATATATATATATATATATATATATATAAAAAACTAAAGCCATATCATTATTGCAACAGTAGTTAATTTGCATGTTGTCCCTTTTTATATCATAATTTAAATTATTAATCATACAATCATCAATCATCAAGATGGGGATCATTTCTTTGTCTTCTTTGTTTTAGAGAAGCCTAACACACTGCCAACTCAGCCCAGTTCAGCTGTAAAGCTTCAGACACCTACCTCTATGGCCACAATTATGTTTCCGTGTGTATGAAAGGAGAGCCATTCTCCCCGTGTCACATCAGGGAACCATCAAAATGATTTAGAAGCTATTATTGAAGGTAAAAATGTGTTGCTTGAAAGAATGCATCTACGCCTCGAGAGTAAAATATTTGTTTTTGCATAAATATATGATTAGAGCGGTAATAGAAGGGCGACAGAGGCAGCGAACGTGCTGTTCAGTTTAATGTGGTCTTTAATAAAGACATAGGCTGGCAGACTGCGAGTGTCAGTGCATGTGGCATACAGCCTCTTCAGGTGATTTATGAGCCCACTGCAGGCCTATTACATTACGGGCCTCATCCCATTCAGAGAGTCCGATAAGACCAGCGTCCCACAACTGAAATACCACAGAAACAGGCTTTTCTCTGAGCCCCAATATCTCAGCTTTGTGATAAAGGCATTAAATATGAGCGGAATCTAATCATGCCGGTGCTGCAGCTGTTGCTCGTCTATTAGCCCACGCTTTTGTTCTTCACAGTTGGTAGAGCATGTTTAAGGAAACGTAACTGGAATAGTTGTCATCTCTGCTGATATTAAAATTGTGAGCATCGTTTTGTTTGTGTAAACATCCCGCACTAGTTTGTTCCAAACATCCTTTTCTGATCCCAATAAATGGATTTTGAGATCCTAACAGCCAAAGCATGTTTTAATTTGTGTATGTGTAAAATGCAAGGGAAATTCTGATTAAAACTCTTGTTGATTTAGCAATAAAGTAATAAAAGTGTGAAGTAAGACTTGGACATCTGGGGTTAACCATGCTGGCTACTTACCTTTGCCTTGTCCACACCAAATGTAAAAACGGACAGAAGTTATAATTGAATATTAGCCATAATTACTATGTTAGGTCTCTGGCAGGTAAGTTGCTAAAAGCTAACAGCTAATATCTGGTGTCCACAATAAGGCCAAGGTCCGGACCAATGTGCTGTTTGTTTTCAAAGATAATACAAATGCGGTGTAATCCCATGTTTTTGGTCTACACACTTCAACTTTTTAGAGGAAAATAATTGTTGCAAAAATAGATCAGAAAAGGCAATCAAATATGAAATTTTTCTTTAGCTTGTTTCCTGTGAATTAGTTGTTGGCAAAAATTATCAGTTAATTAAATTATTTGACCATAACTCCTGAAACATGGCAGTTTTGTTAAAGAATTGTGCCAGCATTGTGACAGCATTGATATAATAAGATTCAGTTCAGACAAGAACATTACAGCTGGTGTACACACCTATTATGATTATAGTTTTACCTTAAGTCATTTGTTGAGTCTGTCATTCTCAACAGAGCAGAAAGGCCCAACAACAGATTCAAAGCGATTTCAGGATGCACTCTGTCCTTGGTGGTGTATGTTTGGACATTGTGTGATGGTTGTTGGTGGAATGAAAGGCAAGACGCAACATGGCAAAAGCAAATTTCATTGGGCGTGCTCCTCAGCCAAAAGTCCAGTAGTCAGCCATAAGTGCAGGCAAAAGAACAACAGGGCATTCGTGAGAGAGCAGTTTGGAAAAAGGACAAGTCAGGGTCGCATTCAATTAGCACAGCATGTTCCCAGTGCAGTGAGCCACGGGGGCCCGGCAAGGAGGATGTGGACGGACTTGGAGATGGACAATTATGAAGAAAATGGTTGCAGGACAATTTTTTTTTCCCAATGCCTTACCTGACTTCACCGTTTATACTACTTTGATTTTGTTTTTTCAGTAAGGGTATAAACAAGTATATGGACCCTACCAAAACTGAGCCACCTGTGACCCTCCTTTTAGCAAACCAAATGCTTTTGTATACTGTGTAACCCTGTAACCCTAACCCTTTATTCAGTTGTGGTGAGGAGGGAGCTAAGCTGCAAGGCCAAGCTTGTCGATTTAGTGGTTGATCTATGAGCCTACCTTCACCTGTGATCAAAACTGTGGATCATGATTGAAAGGACAAAATCTTCAATACTAGCATTTAAAATGGGTCTTCTGTGCGAGGTGTCTGGGAACTCTGTTTGTCATAGGGTGGGGAACTATCTGTTCCAAAGACACCCTGATGCCTCCCACATCCAACCGGGAGTCGTCTGCGGTGCCAGGTATACTGGATGCACTGGGAGACTTTCCCAATCAACTCCTTACTCCCTCACTCTACTCACTTCCACTCGATTTGCGCGTTAATGCGAGGGAGCTGTCATTCTAAAACTTGAAAACTGAAACCGGTGAGTGCTGAAGGCAAGTGGCTTATTAGACCCTCCAGAGCGAGTGCGGGCTGCTACAGACTTGCTCGCTGAGTGTTACACCGGCTTCTGGTCCTTCATGACAAAAGTCCCTATGTCTCTTGGCTGAACTGGGAATACTGGGGGAGCTGGAGGGAAGTGTCAGGGGAGCGGTGAAGTTTGGGCTTCCTTGCTTAGGCTGGATCTCAAAGCAGGTTAAGTTGGATTAAATAAGGAACAATGCATGTTTTTAAAAGGAAAAAAGTGGGGAGAATTTGGGTGAGGTGCACTTTTGACACGTGGTGGCATGGACACTATATTATAAACAAGATGGACCTCTGCAAGCTGTTGGAAAAAGACTTGCCAGTAGATATGTGTTTAAGGGTTTTCAGAGTTAACTAGCTTGTATTTTTTTTAGATCAATACTTTAGTATTGGTAATGTGATTTACAGTCAGTGAGTCAGTCAGATCAAAAAGGTTGTCAAGTATTTTACCTTAGATAGTACCTGGAAGTCTAACACTAGTGGCGTGTTCTTAATATTTCCAAAAGACATTTGATAGTATTTACTCCAATATTTTTCAGTCAAACCTTGGTTTAAATAGTCTGGGTAAAGTGGAAAAAAAGATACAAAGGGAGTTTAAACTGGGCTTTATGAAAGTTTGAAGTTTTTTTTTCTTTCAAACCATCATCTTGATAAATTAATGGATATAGCTATTGCGTTGAGCCAAGATGAACTTAGTTAAATATGAAGGACGGATTTTGAACTGCCTTTGAGCAAAATGAAAGAGAAGAATTATTAATAAGTTTAATATTCCACTTCACCCTGACAGCCCCTCGAGAAGTCATTTATGACAGCGACCCATCTCATTGTCAAACATGGCGATAAAGTCCACCCTCTTTATGATTCATGAAATAAGAGGACAAAAGATAAAGCTGAGCGTATGTTGGCTAAGCTCATCTCCGGTCCAGCTTCCATTACTAATGACATCATTATGTCAAATTTCTGACAGACTGCATCGCAACATAATGGACTTTATTGTCATTTTGCAATTAGGCCATTTTCAACTTTTCTGAAATCAATCACAGAGTTGCAAAAGTTTTGTGCTAAATACCCTGTTGCATGCTGGGACTGTTCTCCCCTCAGGTTGTCCAGAGCAGAGTATCAGGACTGGCCACGGTCTGTTTGTGCAGAGGCAGAGATGAATCAAGCAGTGGCCTGTTTAGAAAGCATTATCCCCCTCCGCAAGTGCCGGGCTATTTCTGTTGAGTGTGGGCGTGTAATGAGAGCGGCCTTACCGATGGGCCAATTAGTATCATGTTCGCAGTTCAACACTTGTTGGCAATCAAGGCCTGATTTTTGGAGTAAAAAACAAACCTGCACTCACGTTAATAACAGGCTATTTGCTTTTTAGGTCTAGTGCCAATTTCTGTGCTTCAGAATTTTTGGATGTATCACCTTTTCATATGGATATTACTGAAATGTGGGAGAAGTTGGGTATAACATATTTAGGATTGACACAGATTTCTTAAACAATAACAATGGCAGCAGTATGTACCTATCACCCCAAGAGTGAAACCTTAGCCGTGTATGTTGGATACCTTTTAGTTCTGGCCATCTGTCTGAATAAAATCTAAAATTACTTTTATGCCATAAATGCTTCTTTAAATATTACAATGCAAAGTGTTAAATCAAAGCACATGGCAAATTGACATAACTCAAAAGGAACTGTGCATTTTCTTTTTTTCTGTTCCTCTGCAACAGCAAGGCATGTCGAGGTACTGCTACTACAAATGATTATAAGTTGCCTGCAGAGTCACCACAGCCATTTCCAGCCGCTCTGGGGCTGCAGCAGCATTTGGCCCCACACAGTGGACAGCACAGTGGTTAGATGAAACTGTTCCCGGTAAATTTGGTTTTGGTTTAAGCTATTTTTGACATAGTTTAAAATACTAAAGCTCAAGATGGAGCTATAAAAAGGAAAACATCTCCTCCCTTCATTAATGGAAACTAATGTAGAGCCTTGTATTTCTATTTATAGACCAATTCTACTTTTACTATGGCAAAGTGCCAACTGTGACTTTCCCTGGATTTATTGTGCAGACCGTCAGTGACAAAAATGGTGACATAATACTTATTAATTGACAACTCATGCATCAGTATTGTTGTAGTGGATCTGATCAACAATACAAAATCAATAGGTTGGAAGAAAATCAAATAAATTCAGCTGCTCTGCCTTTACCATATGTTACCATTTGATTCAGCACTGCCACTTGGAGCTGATGTGAGTTTTATTGCTTATCTCCAAAGGATGCACTCAAATTTAGTCGCACCTCACCGCACATTTGAGAAAAGTGCAATGTTAAACATCCTTCTAATTATGAACAAGCCAAGTACTGGCTGTTCTTGTTGTATTTTCCAGATAGTTGGACCTAACAAGACACAAATGCGGGGGTGAGAGTGAGACAGTAGGAAATTGGCTCAAATGAATATGTCGTCGTCTCTAGTTCCCACTGCGGTCACTGCTGCTCACTTGATCCATTTGCTGTACACAGATGCATTGTGGAGGGAGGCCCGCCGAGGCTACTGTCATTTATTAGAAGTTGTGAAGTAAATGGATTCTCTTGAATCTCTTGTCTGCAGTTACGGGGCTCCCACACATCCTAAAACTATAACATTGTTGACTAGAAGTTTGGCTTTAGTAAAAGTAGAAGGAAAAATAAAGAAAACAGAGTTCATGAGTTAAGGATTGGCATAAAAAAGCTTGTTTGAGTTGTTAGATTAAAATTTAATAAACATTGTTCTACAAAAGCAAGACTGCAAAGCTTATTTGAAATCACAACAGCACATTTCAAACTCGTACATCAATATGACTTATATGAGCATTGTATCTGGCTATTCATGTTTTCCCTATAGCCTATACCACTCATATTATTTTTTTTAATATATTAAAAAGGTGAAGGTTTTACAAGTGAGCTACTTCTGCCACACTTTTTTTTATTTTTTATTTATTTTTTTATTTTTTTATTGAACTTGAAATACTTGAAAGTATGACAGTATACCAGGGGGTTGCCTTTTATTTGAAAGTGCTGGAATCAGAATTGTAGTTTGTGAATTGACAAAATTATAGACTCTCTAGTTATAACTCCAGATCTGTGGCTATCCAGGGATATACTTTAGGTAATGCAAAATGCAAAATGTTTTTTCATGTCATAATACAGAAGAGAAACATTGGTGCATTTCATTTTAGCTTGATGTCTTGGAGAACAAATTTCACAAGAACAGGATCCTTTAATAATTGTCTAAATTAATCTTTCTGAGTCCCTCTTCCAGCCCTGTTTCTGCCAGTCTCCTTTCCTTTCCAATTCTGCAGGACCCAGTCTATTACTTTCTCAATAAAGGCAATTAATCTAATTAGTAATCAATCAGCCAGTCGACCTCCCAGTGCTAATGGAGGATATGACAGGCCTGGACCCTGCATTATTTATACCTCCATTCCTGGAGCCCAGGCCCCCCCTGACGCCTACACCCAGGGG